>JAXRJS010000014.1:5300000-5575000 GCA_037127375.1 Dione juno
GCTAACTTTATTTATCAGTAATAAGTGTAAAGCAAATAAATTTCGAAATATATTAGTAGATACATTATATATTTGTTGATGACAAAATAAGCAAATGTGGTCATCGTGTGTTGTTTATTTTGTTCTCAAACAAAGTTATAGTTAAGTGTAAATAAATACATTTATTCTATACTTTAGTAAATGTCAGTAATCAAGTTGAAGCTATAGTAGTTGGTTGTAGGTTCTATTCTTATTAGGGGAGTAATTTTTATTTATTTTATTAATTTTTATTTAGCACAGAACAGAGAAAGCTCTCGAGAAAGAGAGCTTAGAGTCAAGACAGAGATCAGAGAGTCAAGAGAGAGAGAGATCTCGTGGCTCTCTATGCATGCCATATGAAGCTGAAACAAAAATCATTCGTTAAATGTAAAATACAGTGGCATCAATTAATACTGTCGTTTAAAACAAAAAAAAATGAATCATTAGAAAAAATATTTAAATGTATGGAATGCTTAGCATGTGATTGCACTTTTAATGAAATTAGTACTATATGACTCAATTCGCTATGTAAATCGCAATATATATATATATATATATATATATATATATATATATATATATATATATATATATATATATATATATATATATATATATATATATATATATATATATATATATATATATATATATATATATATATATATATATCATAGGTTATCATTATACCTGTTTGCCAAATTGCATTTCGTATAGATTAATATGTAATTTTTATATTTAAACATTTATTTATACACTAAGCCCATAAACTCACTTTGCAACCTTCTTTTATATATACGTTAAAAGTTTCAAATATGTCTTCATCATAATGAGCTTACGTAAATATGTAAAGTCCTTAAGCCAAAAGTACTTATTTGCAGCGAACTCAGTTATTTGGTAAAGATAAGAAAATCTTTACATATAATAAATTGAAACTGATTGACGTCTGTACATGGAAGATATATTAAATTAAATTACAATTAAACTAGTTTCACGCTGTATCCCGCACATGGCAGGGTAGGCAGAGGGAACCGTAGGATCCTAGTGTTAAGACACTCCGTTCCCCGATTTCCAACTTTCGAGGCATTGCGTGTTGAGTGGCGGAACTCAATGCTGCGCTTCTGGCCTTGTTACCAGAGCGAAGAGAATGAAAATCTTTTATTCTCCCCGAGTGGGAATCGAACTCACAAACCGTCGCGTTTACAGGCAGAGGCTATACTATTATTGATTTTTTTTTAAATTTTTGTATCTTTTGTCTGTGCGTTTGTGCTCGCTAATATCAGGAACCTCTTAAACCATTCAAATGCAATTTTCAACATTATATTTTGATGATCTTCATTTGATACTTAAAATTTGCTTAATTTAAATCGGTTCATAAATAAAAAAGAAAATATTAATAATATAATAATATAATAAAATTATAATTAAGAAAATATTTTTAAATATTATTCATACATTTAGAATTATAAATACCTACTAGCTGTAGCCCACGATTTCGTTTTAAAATGTAAACTAACGTACCCGCTCACGCAGTGATTTCGAAAAATCCTCCCATACAACTCAAGCAACTCGCCCCAACCGGTGTCGCTGTCAAGGCCAATAGGGCTAACAGCATTACAAAAAAAAATTAAAATCAAGCAATCTATAGGACAAATTTTAGGATTCCACGCCCATTAGACTTAGTTTTAGCTTTTGGGATTTGTATTGGTCACTCAGAAAGTAGAGAAAGATTTTTTTACCGATATTTTTTTTTGATTTTTTTTTAAATTTTTTTTAGATTCCGTCATATGTTTGTATGTATCTGTATAACGGACACTTTGAACGGGATTTTGACTGACTTTGAAATCTCTTTGCATACCTATCCTACCAAGGGTCGATGACAATACAATATTGAGAAAAAATTTACCTAAAAAATAAAATAAAAATTAAAAATAACAAAAAATCACGCCTTTATTTATATTGAAACATATTTTTTTGTTATTTAATTCAAATAATTTTTTTAATTTTTTAGTTAAGTTTAATAAAAACGTGTTTTTTAACTATTATTTTAAAAAAAGTTACAATCTAACAAAGTAGATTTGTTATTCCATAGCTCAATTACTATGATGATACGTTAATTTATAAGGAATTTTATTAAAATTAACCATTTCTTTTCTCGTTCATAATCTACATAAAAAATATAAAAAGCATTCTTTTCCATCAGATAGCTTATGTTTAAAGTTAAAAATAAAGCTTAAAAAACTATGAAGTTAATGAGCGTAGATTATAACAGCAAATGTTTTTTTATAACTAAATTGGTCCAATAAAAGTATAAATCCACGGTAAAGTGTAATTACGTTGCTCAATAAGCCAATAATTCATAATTTCTAAGCATTTTATGAAAATAGTTGAAATGTCCACGACATCGGGTGACCTTTTTGGGCGAGTCAAGGATGACATACGTCGTCCGTTTTATGTCATCCGGCTACCTATCTAGTAGTTAGTTGTAGGGAAAATAAAATAACTACAAAATATGTGGCAAGTGGAGTATAGAGACTATAGTAGACTATTGTAGACTGTAGACTCTCTCTTGACTTTCACACCTTGACTTCTTTACTACTAAAGAAAATATCGTGTTGCATTCACATTATTTCATAAGTTCACGCTGTATCCCGCACATAGCAGAGTAGGTAGTGGAAACCGTAGGCAGAAGGAACCTAGTGTTAAGACACTCCGTTCTCCACTTTCCGCCTTTAAAGGAGCTGAACGCCGTGCTTGTGCCTTGTTGCCAGGGCGAAGAAAATTCAAATATTTCGTCCTCATTTCTCATTCCCGAGTGGGAATCGTACCCACAAACCGTCGCTTTTACAGGCAAACGCTGTACCGCGAGCCACGACGCTCCTTTCACGTTATTTTATATCACGGAAATATACATAAATATTTAGAGATTTCCGCACTTATATGACAATATCTGGTTGGGTTTTTTATGTTAATCATAAAAAGTTGGTATAAAATTATGCATATATTTTCACTATAAAAAAAATTTAAAAAACCTGTTGAACTAGTAATCTAATAATCAATATTTCGCGACATACAACGTGACATAGTGTAGGCTAGGCGACTCGGTTAATGATACCTCGTATTTTTTTGTCTATTTTGAAGAACACTACTTATATGTCAGTGGCGGATCTTAACTCCGCTTAAGTTATAACATATAACATATATAACAAGGTATAACATTTTAGTGACATTAAATGCTAAAATAAAATAGTTAAAATAATAATAAAGCTTAAAGCTAACATAAGCTAGCTTAAAGTTAATAGTACAAATTCTATGTTATGCTTTTTCTCATCACTAAAACTATTGATAAATATATTTTAATTTCTATACAAAGATAAGATAAAACACGGCGTTGAGTTCCGTCACTTATAAAAATTCGGAAAGTGAAAAACGGAGTATCTTGACACTAGATTTTCGTTCTTCCAGCGTAACTTGTCTTTTTACCACTTAGGTAGTGTTACTGAACCTGTAAGCCAAGGTCTACCTCGCAACATTTTGCTCTACGTGCCACACAACTATGTAATGGCTTGGCTTGACTACCTGCGGTAGTGTTTCCTACCTTTCTACCTTCAAAAAGCTCATCTATCTGCAGTCTCCACTTAAAGACCAGCAATGCACCTGTATCACCTCTGGCCTGAAACGTGATCGTGGGCGGCGGTGGTATTACCATCTAATTTTTTACTTTAGTAGCCTTCGGGAAGGTTTTTTTTTATCAAAAATACAACCAAAAGTAGGTCCTTTTACTTTGTAATTACATTTTTAATCATTCAGCTTTTACACAAGGATTTTATATTTACGACGTAATAAAAAGCATGTATAAATCACATTGTTGACTATTACACCCGCCGTGTAATTACTCTACCAATATCAAGGACGTTGCCTTCAATGAAACCGTTTTAAGCATATTTTTTTTAAATATTTAATTCTTTCAAAAATAATTTGTAAATCCTTTTATGGGTAAAGAGAAACATCCAATTTGCGTAATTAAAACTTTGTATGGCTATAAAGTATATTTTGTATGTGAATTAAATTTAATACATTTTCTCATTTTGTAAATATACAAAAGAAATAAACATTGACCAAATAGGGAGCAAGTAATATTTTTTGACAACTGTAAGGAAGTACCAAAATTTTGTTACTTCAAACAATTTCCGTAATTTATATATTATTTTGATGGGCGATGTGTGAAATAGGCCTAAACTTTGACTTAGCAAGAAGAAGTCCTTCCTCAGAACAGTGGTATCCATCCCAATCTACCATCTTGAAACAGTCCAGTCAATGTGGAGCTTTATATTACTTATACAATGTCCACAAAGAGCCTAAAATATACATAAAAAAATATATACAAGTGTTCTGTATGACATATGACAATACAGTACTTAGCGTATGGGCTCGATAAATTGACTATTGACTATTGTGTTATACACAACAAGCCTGGTGTTAAGACACTCGGTTTACTGCGTTAAATCCCGCTTCCTTGAGAGAAGACCATTGGATCTGATACTTATGTTAATTACGATAGTGTATTTTAAGCTATTAAAATATTCATACTATAAGTGTCGTGCGCTACAAACAAACGTACGAAATTAAGTTTATTCAATAAATATTCCTATAGACATAGCGGGCGAGGCAGCGAGCTGGTAGCTAGTTTCTTATATAAAATCGTACTTAGACTCAGGCGTAGCTATTTTTTCTACTATTTACCTTGTGCAATAATCGCCATTGTATGTATATAACAATGAGATGAATATATCGCGTGACTATATAAAACAATTTTATATATTTGTTGTTAATTATATTTAACTCTTAATCATAGTTATTACTTGTAAATATTATTGCTATATAATTGTGAATTAGATATCAATTAAAATTGTATTATGATTAAGGATTGGTAAGTGTCTGTTTGTACACAATGGTTACAGGTTCAATTCTCGCTCGGGTTAGTAATATTTTAACACTTTAGGTTAGGGTTAGTAATATTGTAATATTTTAATACTTTAATTTTAATACTTTAACCTCCCATATATAAATTAAGCTATCTACCTAACTGGTTACTGACATTATATTAGACGGAAGATGTCTTAGGTAGTGGATCATATTTCAGGATACACCAATCCAATCACGCTTACACTCGTACACACACACACACACACACACACACACACACACACACACACACACACACACATACACACATACAAGATTTGAATTATCATATAAGTAACTCATTTTGTATTCGTTGCTTAAATTTTATTTTATTGTATGTTCATTTTTTTAACATGTTTTATATGTATAGGTACATATCTCATTGGTATTTAGTACTTTTTAAATTTGATATAACTTAAGAAACGGCGCTTATGAGGCGGGCGTTAATATCTGCGACACACTTTTATACTACTGTAGTTATTATCGTTATCAATTGTTTTTTGTTGCATACTAAAATTTTTAAACAAATTATATTATTATATAGATTGTCTCAATTATACTGTAACAAAGTAATTTAACGTGACTTTCAAATAAGCACACCATATCCAAAATTACAAGATGAATTTTATATCTATGTAAATTTACATACATCGGATAGAAATATACAACTCGCTAATTGTAAATGCGATAGTTTTGACTTCAATTCTTAGTCGTAAGAATTTACCTTCATCTCTCCGCTGTGGCAAGACAAAGTACATGTCTGTGAACTTAGCAGATCATTGTCCAGCAGATCAAAAATAAAAAGGAGTTCTCTTCGCATGCAGCATAGTTCTATAGTTCCTGATAGATTTTAAAAATAGTTCTAGCGTTTTTACCTATAAAAAAGTCATTTGAAAAAATGATCTGCTAACTTCCCGTAGCAGATCATTTTCTTGGAAACAAAATTCTGGACAAGTTCTATACACATATGGGTGTCTTCTGTAGTTCCTGATCGTTTTCAAGAATAGTTCTCTCCAATTAAATTAAAAAATAATTTTTGAAAAATATTATATATGCAATCTTTTTCATACAAAAAATATTTATAAAAAAATTTGATATGACACTCAGCGAAAAAAGCTTCAAAATTTCTGCAAGAATATAAAAATACCTTTAATAAAAAACTAACTTTGGGACCAGAACTCTCATAAATATATCAGCAGAGCATACTTGAATTAGAAATTTGTTAAAAAACCTCAATAAAAATCATTCATTTGAAAAAAAATCATAAAATATCTCACATGTTCTCAGGAGGCTGGAACTCCTCGATTTTTTAAACAATATTAAAAGATCTTCAATTAAAATCCTGCTGCAGAACCAGAACTCTCATAAAAATATCAGCAGAGCATACTTGAATTAGAAATTTGTTTAAAACCTCAATAAAAATCGTTAATTTGAAAAAAAAAATCATAAAACATCTCACATGGTCCGAGGAGGCTGGAACTCCTCGATTTCTCAAAGAATATTAAAAGATCTTCAATTAAAATCCTGCTGTACAACCAGAACTCTCACAAAAATATCAGCAGAGCATACTTGAATTAGAAATTTGTTGAAAAACCTCAATAAAAATCGTTCATTTGAAAAAAAATCATAAAATATCTCACATGTTCTCAGGAGGCTGGAACTCCTCGATTTTTTAAACAATATAAAAAGATCTTCAATTAAAATCCTGCTGCAGAACCAGAACTCTCATAAAAATATCAGCAGAGCATACTTGAATTAGAAATTTGTTGAAAAACCTCAATAAAAGTCGTTCATTTGAAAAAAAATCATAAAACATCTCACATGGTCCGAGGAGGCTGGAACTCCTCGATTTCTCAAAGAATATAAAAAGATCTTCAATTAAAATCCTGCTGTAGAACCAGAACTCTCACAAAAATATCAGCAGAGCATACTTGAATTAGAAATTTGTTGAAAAACCTCAATAAAAATCGTTAATTTGGGGATCATCATCCGGGATCACTTGTAATTGTGGTATCAATAACCAGGTGTGAACCGTACTCATTTAGGCTTTTTATTTTGTTTTTGCAGCTGCAGCAAGTTCTTTCTATTCTTATGCAATCAGCGATTGCTTTTTCAATCATTTGCAGGCCCTGACACATAAGTATGTCAACGTTTATACTTATAAAAGTATGCTTTTGCTGAATTTTGTATCCGCAAGAACAATTAATGCTGGAGGTATAGCTGGGTTCTTTCTCCAACAGATATTGTGCTAAGTGGGCAGCATTGCATGCCACATCCAAGCGCATTATGTTTTTAGAATAGTTCGCTGTATTTTTAAAAATTGAAATACCAGATAATATTTTAAAACGTTGAACATAATGGTCTCGAGTTATTTTTTACTTTCATTGACGCTCTGTGCCAAATTAATTATAGGACAATCAGATGTTTTTATATTTTCTGCGTAGGTACGATTTGCCAACATGCCGATCAAAATAGCCTGGAAAATCGAGTCAAAAGCACATGTTGACGTAACGTTGAAAATTTTATTATTTAAACGCACAGATCCTGCAATGTTTCCGTTTAAAAGAATGGGCGCGTGAGCAGTCCTAGCATGTTTTATGAAATCCCATTCTGGACAATCATCCAAACATGTTGACCGTGCTCTTTTTTTAATTGGTAAATTTACATTTTTAACTATAGGTTTTGAATTTTTGTTTAACCCTCTCCATTCCTCACAAACGTTCCAATCGTTAAGTGCTGGAGTTCTCTTATCTAAATCATTACGAGACACCTGAAACTGGGTAGAGGAGATTGAAATATTATCTTCGTCGTGTTTTGGTGTACTGCATATGTTATAAGGCTCAATTCTTGTGCACTGATTCTTCTTGTGCACAAATTTCTAATTCAAGTATGCTCTGCTGATATTTTTCTGAGAGTTCTGGTTGTACAGCAGGATTTTAATTGAAGATCTTTTAATATTCTTTGAGAAATCGAGGAGTTCCAGCCTCCTCGGACCATGTGAGATGTTTTATGATTTTTTTTTTCAAATGAACGATTATTATTGAGGTTTTAAACAAATTTCTAATTCAAGTATGCTCTGCTGATATTTTTATGAGAGTTCTGGTTCTGCAGCAGGATTTTAATTGAAGATCTTTTTATATTGTTTAAAAAATCGAGGAGTTCTAGCCTCCTGAGAACATGTGAGATATTTTATGTGTTTTTTTCAAATGAACGATTTTTATTGAGTTTTTTCAACAAATTTCTAATTCAAGTATGCTCTGCTGATATTTTTCTGAGAGTTCTGGTTGTACAGCAGGATTTAATTGAAGATCTTTTAATATTCTTTGAGAAATCGAGGAGTTCCAGCCTCCTCGGACCATGTGAGATGTTTTATGATTTTTTTTTTTTCAAATGAACGATTTTTATTGAGGTTTTAAACAAATTTCTAATTCAAGTATGCTCTGCTGATATTTTATGAGAGTTCTGGTTCTGCAGCAGGATTTTAATTGAAGACTTTTTAATATTGTTTTAAAAATCGAGGAGTTCCAGCCTCCTGAGAACATGTGAGATATTTTATGATTTTTTTTCAAATGAATGATTTTTATTGAGGTTTTTTAACAAATTTCTAATTCAAGTATGCTCTGCTGATATATTTATGAGAGTTCTGGTCCCAAAGTTAGTTTTTTATTAAAGGTATTTTTATATTCTTGCAGAAATTTTGAAGCTTTTTCCGCTGAGCTTTTTCAAATTTTTTTATAAATATTTTTTGTATGAAAAAGATTGCATATATAATATTTTTCAAAAATTATTTTTTAATTTAATTGGAGAGAACTATTCTTGAAAACGATCAGGAACTACAGAAGACACCCATATGTGTATAGAACTTGTCCAGAATTGTGTTTCCAAGAAAATGATCTGCTACGGGAAGTTAGCAGATCATTTTTTCAAATGACTTTTTTATAGGTAAAAACGCTAGAACCATTTTTAAAATCTATCAGGAACTATAGAACTATGCTGCATGCGAAGAGAACTCCTTTTTATTTTTGATCTGCTGGACAATGATCTGCTAAGTTCACAGACATACAAAGTACTGCGTTGAGATCGCTCGCGAATTCGTTCGGATAGTAGAGAATGGAGTATTCTGACACCAGGTTCTGTTTTTGTTACCCATTATATGCAGAAATAAGGCTGAAAAAATCATACGTATTAAGAGACGAGAAGTTATTCTTGGATAAATTTACATTCAAATATTCTATATATTAAAAATCTATGTCCATATGCCTTAATATGCCTTTTTTATTCCAGAATTTGGGACTTTCTCGCTGGACTAGCTCAAGGCGGGACAACTGTCATTATAACGACGCACTATATAGACGAAACGAAGCAAGCTCACAAGGTGACAATAATTTTTTCTCTATTGTTTTTCAACTTTGTTATTGAACATAGTGTTAAGACACTCCGTACCCCGCTTTTCGTGTTTCGAGAGATTGCATGTTGAGTAGCGGAACTCACGCCTTGTCTTGTCACCAGAGGGTGGAAAATCCATTCCCCCTGATTAGGAACCGAACCTATAATCATCATAGTTGCAGCGTGGTACAAATCTAATTTAGCTTCACACTGTATCCCGTATTTAGCAGGCTAAGAAGAAAGAACCTAGTGTGAAGACACTCCGTTTTCTAGCTAAGTTCCAATTTTCGATACATTTTGTATTATTGAATGATGGAACTCATCGCTGTGATCAAATGAAAATAAATAATTAATGTCCCCGAATGGGAATCAAACCCACAACCGTCGCGTGTACGAATATTTTAATTTTTCAACATATTTTCAAATATTGTTTAGGTACTTAATAAAAATATATAATTTAGCTTGCTTTCTACATATATAGCCGTAGTTTTATATTTCCCGTTATATGTTAGAAAATATCATTAATTATAGGCACCTATTACGTACCTATCAAAATGAAAATATTCTTAATTCAAATAGACACTTTCGAATGATCAAATACGAGTAACATAAGTGTCAGTATTGTCAGTCCTGCTAGAAGCTACCACCAGCTCGGATGGTAGTTCTGCTGAGAAGAGCTGGCGAGAAACTCAACAGTATCCAAACCCTATCCTAATAACTAATAACCTATCCTATTCTAGCCCATCCTGCCCTACACGATTACATGCTCCATCACTGTAAGCATTTCAGTCGAATGACCCCAGTTTATTAAAAAGTAGTCATTTCCTGTAAAGTAACAAACATTCCAAGAGGTCAACGAACAGCCGAAGCCGCTAAGTCAATAATCTGGATATAACAGATACTTACTTTGTATAGCGTAAATGAGAAATAATATTTTATTTTTTGGTAAAATCCAAATATTTTATTTCAAATTAAATCATTTAATAGAAATTAGTGATTTTTGAAGATTATAGGTAATACTTTACTACACGAATATATCTCATAGAAAAATTACTCAGAGAAGGTCGTACTAGGCCACTAGTGGCAATATCTAGCAATATTGCTTATGGAAATATTTTTTTTCTTCATTTAAAAGATCGTAGTACGTAGTCAAAATTTCTAGACCCAGATCCATCCAAAATAGTTAATATTAATTTAAAATTGTTTAGCTTACTTGACAATATGTATATTATGGGTTAATTTTCCCATTATCGAGTAAGTTATGCCATTATCAGCTTCCATATTAACCATCAACGATGACGAGCAAGAATATTCTCTATTAATGATTAAAACTTAAGAAAACTTCTTAGACTGGTGTTGATAATGATGTTGTAAATGTCAAATCATATGATAAATGATTCTAGACATAATTATTGTTACATTCATATATCTATCTAAGTTTTTGTTCTTTGCCAACAAAAAAAGCTATTTTTGACTAATTTTCAAGTTATAATGAATTTTCCGCTCTGCTACACAATGCGCGGCGTTCAGTTCCGTTACCCAGAGATAGACGGTTCAATTCAAGAGATAGACAGTTCAGTGTATTGAAACAAATCATTTTTAAACGATTTAATTGATAATCATATACTCTTTCAATGAATTGTAATAAATGTTATACCATGGATTTTTAGGGTTCCGTAGGACAATGGTAAAAACCGGAACCTTTATAGATTCGTCATGTCTGTCTGTCTCAGCCACTTTTTAACTTCATACTTGTTTATATACCGTACATAGCTTGGTAGGTAAAAGGCAAAGGTAGAGGCAACCTAGTGTTAAAATACTCCCTCTCCACACGTTACAGTGTTGCCAGAGCTAATGTATATTACAATTATTGAAAATATGAGCATTTTTTTATTTTAATCGAATTTTTAATCTGTGTTGTTCTATTATGTAATCAAGAATAATAACCAGCGCTATTATGCGAGAAAATTGCCGTAATTTGGCTTAATTTTTTACGCTGAATAAAGCGTACGTTGCCTTCGAAGAACGGGTTTTTTGTTTCAAATATTTTATTTTTCTTTTTAACTTCATAATAATGTAACAAAAATTCTCCTAATGATACTACAAATATGTGTATGTAAAGAAAATTTAGATATTTCTCTAACAGTTTTTGTCATTATTACTGATATTTTGAATTTAATATGAATATATTGTTTTTTGGCCTCACTTAACAAACAATATTTTGAAAATTTACCGAAAAATGGGGAACGCAGTGTCTTGAGCATAACATTTCCTCGTTTACTTTGCTATATAATCAAAAATATATGCTTGATAAATATTTATCTACTCGATATAATAGAGATAATGAAATCATTATTATTATAACACAATCACAAGCTATTGAAATACCATAGACAAACTACTTTATATGAAAGAAACTAAAGAAACCAATAATAATATCTAAGTGAAACCGACTGAGATTGATTTTGTAACACTTTAGTAATAATAATAATAATAACTTTACGCTGTATCCCGTACATAGCAGGGTAGGCAGAGGGAACCGTAGGAACCTAATGTTAAGACCCTCCGATTCCCGCTTTCCGCCTTTTGAAATATTGCGTGTTGCGGAACTCAACGCCGCGCTTTTACCTTGTTGTTAGAGCGAAGAAAACGAAAATATTACATTCTCCCCGAGTGGGAATCGAACCCACAAGCAGTCGCATTTACAGGAAGATGCCTGTGCCTGTGCGCCGCGACAGTATTCTTTAGTAGCGAATTAAAAAACATACAAACAGTACAATAAAGTATCCAAGGCTGAAATATTGCTTGATACCAAATGATCTCATAACACGCCAGTGCTAACAATGGCTTTTGATGAATGGTAATTAATGGGAACTGAGCGTAAGCGGGTAATATCTCCGTTTATGGTTGGTTAACTTTATATGTAAATTTCTATACATTTTAAACTATTTCTACACTAAAGAAAGAAAACGTAAAAAAATTGTACGGAGCGGGAATCGAAATCGCGACTCTTGTGTAACGTCCAAGCGCTCTACACGCTAAACCATATGTTCTTGTCGAGCTACATTGAATTCGTATATGTTTGTTACAAGTTACGAGTATTTTTGTTTTTAGTAACTCCAAAAACAAGAAGGTAATAGTAGCAATAGAGTATGGCAATTAATAAATATTTTATATTATATAATAAATATTAATTAGAAAACGATACGTTTTTCATTATTTCTCTCACATTAAGCAATTTAATGTAGCCAAAAGCTAGTTCCGCATTTACTAAGCCGACTGGAAGCCAAAAATACCCAATGATACAGATGTAGTTTAATACTATGACAGATAATTTTATTATAAATATTTTATTTAAAGAGTAATTTTCTTTAAAAATTAAATAAAAATATTTCGTATAGTATAAATGTTTCATATTACAGTCGCATATAAAAACTCCGAAATGCATATTTTGATACGAGGTCATATATTGGGGAAAGCGTCCCCTCTGCTATATACATACAAACGGCATACAGATTAAAGCTCAATAAAATTTACATTCTAAATAATTGTTCTTTAATATTATAATTTACTTTGATAATTGATAATTTATATTAAAAGATAAAGTATTCAAAAATACCAGTTTGACTAGACCAAATCATTTTTAAATAAATTTTATTGTTCAAGTTATCACTATGAGGCCCATCGCACTCAGGGTTGGGAGCTCACAGCTTCTATCTGGTACTTATGATCCTGACCATGTATAGGTTTAAGGAGACTCTTTGAAATGCCTGACGTCATGTCAAATGTGATTATTAGATTAAATAATAGAGTGTCTCAACAATAGGTTCTCTCCGCCTTCTATATTATTATATTTATTTTATATACATTATTATTTTCTATACATTCTTCAATTTTATATTATCCCCCAGATCGGTCTCCTCCGAGACGGCCAACTCCTGGCAGAGGATTCGCCAAGCGAAATCCTAAGAAGATACGACTGTGAGACACTTGAAGAAGCATTTTTGAAAATGGCGATGAGACAAACCGAATTGCCCCGACGAAGATCGAGTGAGTGTTCATTTCTGATTTATATATATATATATATTATATATATATATATATATATATATATATAATATATATATATATATATATATATATATATATATATATATCATCATATATATATATATATATATATATATATATATATATATATATATATATATATATATATATATATACTACTAATTTAATTTGTTTTCGGTGGTTATAAAAAAAAAGTTGTAGCCGTTTAGTATTTGGGCATACTCCACAAAGCTTTTACAATGAAACAAAAATATTTAACTAAAGTGAATAAGTACTTCGAACTTACCAACAACCTGACAAAAAATAGATCCAGACAATTTGTATGCGGTAGAAGTAGGGAAATCTGTCTAGTTTTCTTGCACCTCAACCTGTATTGAACTAATATCAATTTATTTCTATCATGAATTTCAAAAGCGGTGTTCAAATTTAGTTATATAGAAAAAGGAGCTCGTACGCTGGAGGCTAGTATTAATGCGCATTATACCTTTAGTGGCCGAGGGTCCAAGAGGCCTTAAAGAGCTCTTTAGCCCCCTTAGTCTCAATACCCAGGCACTACTTCGAACTCCACACCCTGAAACGCAATGGACCTTACACCCGTGAATCTCTCTCTAAACTCCCTACAAAGCTTTTAGTAAACAACATTTATTACAAAATTTTAATTTTATATTTTTTTCAGCTCTTACACGCTCACCAGATGTCGTACCAGGGAATAACATAGTCAACGATTCTCAATACGAATCTAGAGAAGATTTCAACGTCGTCACCTGTAGTACCGATGTAAGTATTAAACACAAAAGTATATATTTTATTAGTATATATTTATTTATATACGCCATAGTGTTATAGCTAAGTAGTGTCTGATTGCGAGCGATTGTAGTGGATTCGATTTCATATGCATCAATGAAATTGGTTTTCCCTTACTAAAGAAAAATTACAAAAGAAAAAGTACTTAAAATATGTAATTCAAAGAGTATATATAATAATCAACATGTTTCCAAACAATTGAATTTAATATGTATAGATAAATTTAAACGGAGAAATACACAAACTCTTTTTAGCTACATTCCGTATATAGCAAATAGTCAGAGAGAACTTAGTGTTAAGACACTCCGTTTCCCGCTTTCTGATAATTCATATGGCCGAAGCTAGCCGTAGCCGTGTTGTTATCGTATTATTATACAGAATTGGCCATAATATTAAATAAAATAATAAGTCACGCAAGTATAAGCACGCAATGGAGATTTACTTTTAAATATGTTGATAAGCTTGATAAAGTAAGTCGTTAAGAATACAAGGTCAAGTGTCCATGGTATTTTTGTATATATAATTTTGTATGGCCAATTAATTATTTTTCTGTAGTTACGGTTACTGAGTATAACTTTAAATGACACAATATATATATATATATATATATATATATATATATATATATATATATATATATATATATATATATATATATATATTGTGACAGTTTGAATGGAGGAACTCAACGCCGCGCTTTGTCTTATTACCAGAGCGAAGAAAATGGGCAATCAATTTGTTTTTATGCGTTCCGCCAGACCAAGGTTGGTAGAGGCAGAACATGGTGTTGAGCCCCGCTGCACCACAATATCCCAAATTCGGGCGATGATTGAATTTTCGTATATTGAATATGGGGGGGGGGGGATAAGCATGTTGCTAAAAAAAATCAAAGTCTTACAATTTTAAATTCTATATTAAAAACTTCAACTGCCGATGTGAGCGTAACTTCTATATTTCAGGTACTAACGACCAAAGAAAAGCCAGTAAACATAAAAAATATGGCAAAGGGACGATATAAAGCAGTGTTCATAAAAAATATACAGCAATTCGGAAGGCATCCCGGGTGAGCTAATTATATATGGATATACAATTTTATTTCTCAATAGATTTTACCAGCCGCTTCGCTTCCATGGTAATGTAGCCTAATTGAAGCCTAAAAATTTGACAGCCTGAAATATGACAGCCTTCCGAAATAAATGGGGTATCCAATTTTTTTTTTATTTGAAATAGCTCTTCATGCAATAGCCTTGTGTTATCATTAATTTAAACTTAACCTAAAGCTTATAGAGCTGATGTTATATTAGAAAAAATATTGTCTTCAATAAATTGAAAATTCCTTACCCTCATACATTTTACTTGTTTACGATTATTGGTAAAAAAAAATCACACTAATTCGGGACAACGCGTGTTGAGGGACGTAACTCAACGCCGCACTCTATCGGCGAAATCGAAGCGAAAAAATAGTAATACAATATATATGCTTCATTTTTTTTAAATAAATAAATTATAAACTATAGATAAAGGCGAATAGTACAAAATATTATTACATGTAAAGCATTTTTTTATGATAAAACAAGAATTTCGACTATCTGTTTGATTTCGGCTATCTGTTTGATAAATAAACCTTATCCAACGGTTAATTTAACTTAAGGATATAATATACAATACAATTTTTTACAACTTTCAGTTCCATATTTAAAATATATTGTTACAATAACAATACACGGTAGTAACTAAAGTAGGGTCACATGTGTAGTTAAAATATTAATTTGTATCATATTAATATATTGATACGTCCTTCCGTCTTTCTGTTCACGTAGTATGTCTACCATATAGGATGACGGAAGGAATTTGTTTATACGTGAGATTTTTTTATAATATTTTATATATGTTAATAATTTATATATGTTTTTATATGTTATGAATATCAGCTTAGTTTTGACTAATGCTTAATGGTTTTGTACGCTTTGGTTATAAGTTCTAATCTTTAATAGGGATTGATAGCTCACTAAATCACTTATCTCTATATGTATAAAGAAAAACGGAATTTATTCACTTGCTAATATACTAACTAACAGTAAATGCTAACATGCAGATCTGTAGACGATATTAATAAATTGTAATAAGCGTAACTCGATGAACACGTATAGCTTAGTTAGCTATGCGCTTGGTAAGTACCAAAGAGGCGCAGGTTTGGTTCCTGTATTGTTTTATACTACAGGAAAAACAAATATAAAAAAAATTTCTCTTATTTTTTTTTACTTATAACATGTGTAAAGTTGTGAAATCACCAAATTACCTAAAATTCGAAATATTTTAATTTTTGGTGTGAATAAGAAATAGCGACTTTTTTTTGTAAACTTTATGGATACCACATTTTACTTACCTACTTAGTCTCGGTTAAACATATAATATAATTTAAATTAATACGAGTCTTCTAATTTTTTTTCAGAGGCCTCATATTTTCCATACTGTTCCCCATCCTAGAAGTGGTAGCGTTCTTCATGGCGGTGGGTCACGATCCTAGAGGCCTGCACGTGGCCGTCGTTAATGATGAAGCTGCATATTTTAACGGTAAGCTTATAGATATTCTTTAATCTCTTTGTATACTCGTATATGTTATTCAGGAATAAAAGTTTTTAAGCAGTTAACTTTACTTTTTTTTAAAGATCACAGCTTACCGTAAACGTGACGGTTGACAGTTTGATCTTTGGTCTCTCCCTCTCTGGTATCTCTGATCACTCTGATCTCTGGGAGAATGAATTGTTTTCATTATCAAATCTAAAATCTTGAAGGATAAATTTTAATAACACCTTCAGACGGAAAGCGGAGAACGGAGTATATTGACACTAGCCTACTAATTGCGGGGTAAAGCGTGAAAGTATGTCTTAGAGACAAAGTGAGGAATGTAGTGGCCTAGCATACGAAAATATCAGCTTACCCTGCTATATATGAGAAATATGTAAAAATACCGATTTCCCATAAAGAAAACTATTCTTATATCCACTCCGATAAGGCCCTGTTTTGATTCATAAAAATAACTTTATTGTTTGGTTAAACTTGAATAATACCTACAGATATGATATGTGATATCTAGTACAAGCATATATTATATTATAAAATAAAATCATAAATTTTAAATTTTAATACTTATAGTATAAACAGTTGCCGGTAATAATTAAGTAATTTTTGTATGATAATAATAACAACAATAATAGAAAAATAATAAAATACATTCTAAATCAAAATTATTAACATAGTGTATTGATCATACGTTATGGCTCATAGAGCTTGCATTATTTACAGTTAATTATGTCTTTTTCAAGGAGTCAAAGCTCGGCGTTGAGTTCCGCCACTTACCACGCTTTTTCGAAAACAGGTGGAAAGTGGGGGGTGGAGTGTCTTAACACTAGGTTCCCTCACCTACGTTTCCCTCTGTCTACCCTGCTATACGCTGGATACAGTGTGAAGCTATTTATTTATTTAAAGTACTGTACTGTACTGTAATCTAATTGAATCATATCTGGGCTTCTTGGGATCTTGTACTATAAGTATTCTATTGAAGTGCTGAATATTTTCTCTATAATATACAAATATATTTCTTTCTCATTTTATCATATTATATGAAGTTAATTAATTGTTTAGCTTTTTTTATATGTTCATTTTCCTCTATCACAGTTAGTTTCGATGCATGCAGAAATGCTAACTTAACGAAGGTGAGCCAACGAGAAGATGAAACCTGTGAACAATACATGTTGAGTTGCTGGTTCCTGGAAGAGTTGGAGAAACGCGATTTATATCCGGTGAGTATTTTTGTGTTATTTATTTTTTTTTCATTTATTGTTTACACAAAAAGCAAAATATACAGAGACCAATCAGAGTAATCGATTTTGTTCTAAATTTTTCGTTAATTAAGATGACAGTCCCACCGCAATGGCGCCACGTGTGACTGTAAACGTGTTGGGTGTGGGTTTCTGCCCCACTCGGGTCAATGAACTATTTCCCCGCACTGGGAAGAAGATGAAGAATGCCACGCTTTCATTATTAATTTTCTTACATTATTAATATTAGATCACTAATTAAATTATTGTTTAAATAATAACTAATATTTTACATGTATTCCTCAGTCGGAATACAATACTATTGAAGATGCGAAATATGCTGTTGCCAAACATCAATTATATGGAGCTTTACACTTTCCAAATAACTTCAGTGACGCTCTTTCGACGAGAGTTACTGAAGGAAGAGTCGACAATGATACACTTGACGAGAGTACCATCAGTGTTTGGGTGGATATGACTGGTATGTATTTTTTTACCTTCCCGCTGTTTCCCGTTTGGAGCAGGGTAGGCAGAGGGACACACTCTGTTTCTCGGTTTCCGCATTTTTAAGACATTGCCTGTTGAATAGTGGATCTGAACTTGCTACCAGAGTAAAAAACGGACAACCTTAGAATTGAAAAAGAATGGAGGATTCAGTGTCTTAATACTAGAATGTCTCTGCCATTGATATAGTCCAAGAAAATATTAACTGCCTGGCTACTAACATTAAACTACTATGACACAGAAATCTGAATGGTATACTAATACACACCCACACACACACACACACACACACACACACACACACACACATACACACACGCACACACACACGCGCATACACACAAATAAATACATTATTTTTGCTCATATCTTTCATAAATATATTAATAGGTTAGGTTTAAACATATAAAATATTTTGATATAAGTTGTGTATTGTATAAATATTTATTTCCACAAAAATATTAAGTTTTATGGAAGAGCGGGGCCTCCTGACAGTGCGACAAGCCTCAGCGTTGAGCTCAGCCACTCAAGCAGTAGGTTACTTGACACTAGCTCCAAAACGTCTAAATATTCTGCAACAAACTACAAAAAACAACGTATACATTTATTCGTCATTATCCTACTTTATTTTTTATTATATAATATATTTTTATGCATTTTCAGATTTTCAAATATCGCATTTCATTAAAATACAAATGCACAAGGCGTATGAGAATTTCGCGAGACGCACCATGATAGCATGTGGGAAACACGAAGAACTTGTACAGGTAACAATCGTTTCTCTCATTATCAGCTTGTGGAGAGAATAGAGAAAGATATAGATAGATATATATGTTTATAGATTATTTTTTTTGTAGGTATAGTAATTACTTTTTGTGAGAAAGCATTTTATTACATATTAACACTGTCCTTGTCGAAATTTATAATAATATCTAAACTACTTAACAAAAAACGACTTAACCGCGTCCGTTCATTAAACAGGATATATTTATATGTTAATAATTTTTTTTTTAGTCAACTACATTTTTAATATTTTTTTTATATTTGACATTCAAGATATATTGAGTTGTGAAGTCACTTCCACTTGCCCCCTGTCTTCTTCAATTTTTGAAATATTTGTGCTAATCATTAGTAAAATAAAAACAAAATGCCAATAAATCAAATAAAACTATTTCTTATTGTATATATGTACATATACATAATAATGTTACTTAATTTTTTAGATGCCAGTAAGATTTCAAGAGCCTGTCTATGGTAAAATGGAGTCAGAGATCGTTGCGTACATGGCGCCGGGTGTCATGGTTACGTGAGTATACTTGTTTAATTCTTTACGAACTTTATGCTTTATTCTATACAGTTTTTCCGCTTTAAGCCTGAATTTGAGATGGCCGAACCCGCAACCGTGGCTGTCACAGTGAGACGCCACCCCACTGTGTCACATGCACAAAAAAAAATTTAATCTTGCAGAGCAAGCAAAATCTATAATGAAATCAATTTTTTTCAGCTTTCTTCTTTAACTATTATTAGCTTAACGGCTTCAGCTTAACTATTATTAAGACACTCAATTCTCAGCTTTCCTACTGAACTGCTGTATATTAGAAATTGTGTGCTAAGTGGCAGAGCTCAACGCTGCATTTCGTCTAGCACGAAAATAATTCATTACCTTGAGGGGATTGAAGTACAGGCCACAACAATCGGATGTACTAAAACTGAAAAAGAAATTAAATATGCATGTAGAAATATTTCTATCTTCATATACATGTACAAAGCCAGTAGTAAAGCCAGCCAGTGAAATAACCGAATATACTTCACAAATTTCAGTATAATCTTCTTCCTTGCGTCCATTGTGACGTCAACTCTCATAATATCCGACCGTCTCGAGGGCGTGTGGGAGCGCAGCGCCGTCGCCGGAGTGCGGCCCAGCGAGATGTTGCAGGTGCACGTGTTCCTGCAGTCACTCGTTATACTGATACAGGTGAGTTAGAGGGAGAGGGGGATAAGGAAGAGAGGGAGTCAGGGATATGGCTCCCTCACTACATGCTTCCAATCGAACTGTCAAAACTGACAATTGGTAAGATACTGTGATGCAGCGAGCTATAACATTTTCTCCACGCAAAAATATCGTGACATTGATCTGTTATATCTTTTTCCCCTGGCGTTGGTCTAATTATAATTTAATTCATTTAATTTTATTATTAATTACCGTCTACTGTCTGTGTTCCGAAAGGTAATCGTTATGAGCAATTCAAGAACTAAGAAAGCCGTTTTATTGTCCACTCTATTACGTTAATCCGGAAGACGATATCCCGCAGGATGGATAGACTCAAAGTGATCTTCTTCTACTCTTTATTTATGGCGTTTCTAGAAAGCTCAAAGTATTACTGTTATAAATTTGATGTGTGTGAAAAATATAGGTAGATGCAGTGACCCAACTGCTTAATTGTTATACTGCTAAAGGTAGGATAGAGAAAGTTGAAAATTTGGTAGGTGCGTAGGAGATGAATTCAATATTATTACAAGTTGTTAATACAAGTATATGTGCAAGTCTGCAGTCGATTATTATGACATTTTCTATTTGTTTATTTAAAAAAAAATAAAAATAAATGTAATAATGATCGAATAAAATTAAGACGGAGAGTGGGAAACACAGTGTCTTAACACTAGATTCCTTCAACCTACGGTTCCCTCTGTCTACCCTGCTACGAACGGGATAATGACATTTGTAGCTTATTATAACATTCAGCACCGTTTAAAAATTTGGAGAAAGTTAGGAGAAAGTCTATGCATAGTAATTTTAAAATTATATTCACACCCGGAGCTTAGATTTAAATGATTTGCATTTTCACCCCCTCGTAGAGAAAATAATGCCGCGTTGATTTCTATTAGTCAATACGCAATGTTTTGATAATTGAATGAAAAGTGCTTTCTGGATAATACATAAAGCTGATCTTCAATAAAGCTTTCTTAGATTAAAAAGAAATATATGTCAAGTGCGAGTAGTATTCGCCCTCCGAGAGTTCTATACCAATTTAATCATTGTAAGTTGGAGCCCTACAAAACAAATATTAATGGCAATAATTTTTATTTTTTGTATTTCAGACATTTGAAATGATGATTGTATCCTACGTAGGATACAACTTGCCATACAGAGGGTCGCTCTGGACTATCGGATCCCTCTTATTCCTACAAGGTCTAGGAGGAATGTGTTACGGATTCCTTCTATCCGTTTTATGTTCAAGCTATACATTGTCCTTCTTCATAGCTACGGGTAGTTTTTATCCTATGATTTTGTTGTGTGGTAAGTTTATTTGATATTTTTTATATTATTTGCAGAATTTTTTTTTATTAATAAATAATATTTATTTTCCTCGCACTGGTGTGAAGACAAAGCGCGGTGTTGAGTTCCGCTACTGATGATAGACCGGATGATAGACCCTAGACCAGACCTATTACCTGCTAGACTTACAACTTGATTTACACTTTATTGTATCATGGTTGGCCTTATTATTTATTATCACACTCACACATATCAAATGACAAGTACATAAAGTTAAAAAAAATAAAAACGCTTATTATTTATTCAACGAAGTTATTATAGTAAGAGTATCTTAACACTTGGTCATTTCTGGATAAACTGTTTCATATAGCAGATGCTTAACTAAAATAACCTACACAGAAAATGATTTAGTTATATTTGTTTTTCCCAGGTATCCTCTGGCCATTAGAAGGTATGCCAAACATTCTCCGCATCATCGCCTTCGCTCTACCTTTCACTATTCCAGCTAAATCTCTCCGCGATATGATGGAGAAGGGCTCCACTATACAAGATCCTGACGTATATTTCGGATTCCTTATAACAGTAGCGTGGATTATAGGTGCTTTAGCGCTTTGCTTTTTGAGACTAAGGTTTAGGAAGACGTAGTTATTTTTGTTTATAAAAGATGAAAAACAGACTTTATCTTTTATCTTTTTTTCGTATATGTATAAGTTATTCGATTTATTTGTCTGTTTTTATTGCAGGTATTATTTAGTGAATTATATATAGTAGATTATATATATATATATATACTATATATATATATATATATATATATATATATATATATTATATATATATATATATATATATATATATATATATATATATATATATATATATATATAATAAAATAAAAATATCTTAGGACATTTTACGTAAGTTAATTGTGTCTGGAAAACAAAATGGTGGCCTGAATATAAAATGGCGGAACAAATATCTAATACCTTATGATTGCTCAAGTAGTTTAAGTTTTGTCTAAAATTAGATAAATTAAATGTTTTTTCTGTCTGCGAAATTGTGGAATTGTAGCTTTGGTCTAATAGATATGTAACCTATTTTTCCAATATATAAAAATTAAGAACTTTAAAGAACTGTTATTAATATTTTTTATGTATTATTTCAGTTTTCTTTTGATTTTAATCAATCTTTAATATAACAGACAAATAAACAAAATAGGTTATTATGCATGTATAAATAATAAAATATTTTTCTACGGGTTAAATGAAACGTGAAAGTATAAGTCTATATTGCGTGTGTGTGTGTCTGTGTGTGTATGTGTGTGTGTGTGTGTGTGTGTTGTGTGTGTGTGTGTGTGTATGTAAGTGTGCGTGTACTTGTACGTATGCGTGTGATAATTGTATGATAAATGATTTCTTATACTTTTCTAAGGGTTAAGTAAGGTATTTTAAACAAAAAATAGTATACACATATTTAATACAAAAGGGGATTCATTTTGACGTCGCTGTTAAATTGTTATTAATACAATTATATAAAACTCTTCGGCTACTGAGCGACTAACAGACAACGCACAGTCGTTACTATTGAGCGTAAAAGGGTGAAAATTGGTATGAAGGTGCTTTGGGTATCGTAAAGGAGCACCAGGAGGTAGTATCTCCTATATAAATTCCTACGGGAACAGGGTGAAATATGTTGTCATAGTAGCTACATCTTGTGCAATTATAGAGTATAAAGACATAAAAAAACACAAATTTTATATACCATTATCGAATTTTATTTGTTTTTGTTTTGGTTTTTTTTAAACTCATGGCATTAGAATATAAATAACTGGTGATGATTATAATAAGATATCTAGTAAAATATTGGCTGTACAATTTATTGAAATAACGTATAATATCTCATATGAATATATAATAAATAAATATATATTAAAGCATAAAATTATATATTATATTATATATATGATATATCCTTTAATACACATATATATATATATATATATATATATATATATATATATATATATATATATATATATATATATATATATCTATATATATATATATATATATATATATATATATGAAGCTATTATATGTTAAATAGATATTTTATAGGTTATTCTCTATATATTATAAGATATGTGGACTTTAGGTGCAACGTACACTGTATATATGTATGTAATGTTATCACAGCCTTAGTTGATACGAGCGAGCATCATTGTGATTTATATTTAGTTATTTTGTGGCTTTTTGTAAAATAAAATGCGTTTTCAATATGATTTGTTTGTTTCTTTATTGCTATAGAATTATTTTTATTTACATCTGAAAGAGAAGAATTAAATGTTTTCATACATATACATCCCCCTACCTCCCCCACTCTTTGTTATATGAAAAGAAATATTGTTCAAATATCAAATAGCTTTTTAAATGTAATAATCAAAATTTAAGTGAACTATTTCATTTTTTTGCACTTAAAGCTAATTGAATTTCACTAAAACTCTTCCCTTTAGTCTCTGGTAAGAAAATGCTTACTATAGCAAAGAAGACAACACATATACAACAAAAGGTCCAGTAAGTATACGCTGGTCCCAACGCCGTTATCATCGATGCAAAGTATCTAGTAGAGATAAAAACTGTGAAAGTAGCTGCAGTTATGCTCATAGTGCAACCTATAGCTCTCGCAGGACCCTCGAATAACTCTGATGCAACCACCCACAGAAGAGATCCAATACCTGTTGAAAAAATTATGAAAAAATATGAAATATTATAAACTTATATAAACAAATACTCTCACGATGTATCCCACATATAGGAGGGTAAAGAGGGAATATAGTGTTAAGACACTCCGTTCCGTTCCTGCCCATTTTTCGATACGTTGAGTTAATTTAACAATTAATTTTCCCAAGTGGAAATTGAACCCACGATGGCCGCGTTTGCGGTCAGACGCTGCGTTACAAACATAACTAAGCTTTGAAATATATATGAAAAGTTTAGTAAAAGGTCAGTTCATATTTCTAAGTATAAACCACAATATTCTAGAAGAGAGTTCTACATTAGATGTCCAGATATTTTTCACATGTTATTGAAAATTACTCATCATCCTGAAAATCTTTTGCTACAGAGTCATTTCCTTTTTACTTATAGTTAATTTGGTATATTCTAGTTATATTATAAATAAGACATATTTATTTTCAAAATTAATAAAACGCTATATCCCCGCCCAATTGTCGTGGCCCCCGCCCAATTGTTTATTATATAAATAAACAATTTCATCCAGTAGTTCCCTGGATATTCGTGTACAAACAGATAGATAAAAATATTTTATAATTAAAGATTAAACGACTTACTTAATACGACGACGACGACTTAAAGAATAAACAGATATACTGTTCTATATATACTATTCTAGATAATAAATAGAAAATTACGAAAACTTACCAATAGAGTAATTCATTATGATGAGGACCACAGCGGTCACTGGTAAGAAGTTAATTATACCGGTAGCTACATAGCCATTTACTTCAGATACCTTGAAATACACTCCAAGACCCATCTGAAAATAGCTATTATTTAAGTATTTAATTCATTTAAAATAACCAAATAATGTATTTCATTTGAAATTGAATTTTCAAACCATAATATAAGTTTCGCTAGAAAAACCTAAAACTTTTTGTTAAAAACATAAGTACCTTAAACGAAATGGAACAAAACCCTAACTTTCTTAAAGAATTGAAGAATCTTTTTAAATCGTAGCTTTACTTTATAATAAAATAAAAAAAAATAATGAAAATACCATTCCAATGAAGATACCAACAAAAGTGCATAGTAGTATGATCCTACGCCCAAATCTGTACGTGATAAATGTTGTACAGAAACTTGCCACGACTTGAATGACTCCAATTATCACTGAAGCTATTTCAGGCCGAACACTTGTATTGGCAGCCTTCATAATGGTTTGTAAATAAAACATCACCGCGTTTATGCCAATTAACTGACTTCCAGCTCCAAGAGATATGCCCAAAGCTAATGCTTTTAAGAAAGTTCTGTTTCTAAACAGGGGTATTATATCAATGTTCTCCTTCTTGCTCTTTGATGTCCTGTATTCTTCTATTTCTTCTCTTGCAATGATTTCGGAATTACGTATTTTTTTAAGTACTTTCAATGCTTCGTCCAAGTGGCCTGTAAAAATTTGGAACAATCTTCAGTTAACCATAGCTAAGTAGTATAGGATACAATTCTATTCTTAGTTTAAATGTATAAAAATATACGTACCTAAAAATGCAACAACTTTAAAGATATAGGGGAATATATCAGAAAAAATCTTTCAATTAAATTTGGCGTACCACAGAATACTAAACGATTGGGACCGATGCTATATTTACTGTTTATTAACGTCGTGAAGACGCCAACATGGCGCAGTGGGATAGCCTTTGAGCGAGACCGCCATGGTTCTTGGTTCAATTCGTTCTACATACTTAATTAAATGTACAACTAAGCCGGATATATTTAATGACACTCTTTAAATCGAACATCAATGAAAAATAAAATACTATTAAATATTATATATAAAATTTAATAGTAATTTATTTTTCATTAATAAAATATATAAAATTATAGTACCATTAGTGAACAGATGAAATGGTGTTTCTGGTAAAATCAGCAATGGCAAATATAATACGAACAATGCACTCGCAAACACAATACTAAAATTCTTGTATGACAGGAACGGGCCGACACACATCGTGAAGAGTATCCCTGATGCTGAGAATAACTGTAGAAATGTGCCTAGAGATCCTCTATGTTCTTTCTGTAAAGAAAACAACTTTTAGGGTAAGAACTATTGCTTTTTCTCTAACATCGAAAACTTCTAACATCTAAACTTCTAAAAATCAACTAAATTACATATATTTATTAGTACATACATATATTTATTACGTACATACATACATATATTATTAGTAAAATCGTATATATATATATATATAAATATTAAATTCCATGGAACTGAACTTTGGGATCTTTCTCCAACTTTGCGAATGGCGAATTTATTTGATCGGTCTGGGATTTTTTTAGATATTGACACCGTATCAATATTTTAGTATTTTTTATATTGATCCTTGTTTTACTCAAACAGTTATAATAAAAACATTCATATATTTATGTTCAAACAATTTGGCAGCCAAGCTAATCATGAATGGTGCCAGAGCGATCACAGAAGGTGAAATCAGTGAAAAATAAAAAGAAAATCATAAAATATGATATATTTATAAGCTTCAGTTATTCGGATAAACTCAGAAAAGCTATGGGATATATGTATATGTCATTATTTATCATTGTTACAGTCAATAATATAATTTAACTTACGTTTCATCGTACAATTTATGGAAAATAACATCGTTGTGGTCGTTCTGGACAAAGCAATTAGAGCCATAACTTAATTCACATAACAAACACATTCACAATCTTAATTTTGAAGTTTAATACCGTGCCATAGCAATCATAAAATTGATCATGAAAATAAATCATAAATCATGAATCAAAGCAAATAAATGTACAATGTTGTCTCAGTCATGATTTTAAATTCTAATTGTGGCAAAAGCATTTTACATATTTAAGATAAACCTATGCATAAAATGAACCACCTGCTTGTACAATGTATTTTTGACACCGAACTCAATATTAAAAAAATATTTTACGGCCGACACGAAAAAAATGCCTCCCGAGTTTGACCCATTGTAATAACATATAAAAACCTGATCTGATCTATAAACTTTTATTGTTACCATAAACCAATAACTAAAACCTCGTTCAGTAAGAAACTTAGATATACTTACGCTGGCTATCTCAGAAGCATATACAGGTACCGCAATCAGCATAAAACAATCTGCCGCTATCATAATCGTCCGACACGTTATAAAAATCCATACTTTGTTAGCAAATATCAAAATAATCGCTGCACAAATTTTTGGTATTGATACTATTATAATGGAACTTCTCCTGCCAATTTTATCCAGGAACATGCCGCCCGTGATGCTACCTAAAAGATTAATTTTAATCTTTTTATATGATTTTATTTTTAGTATTACGTTGTATTATATATGTTATATACAGAGACTTAAGACACTCCGTTCTCCACGTTCCCCCTCGATTTTTTGGTTTCCTCTAAGATTCCTTTTTAGCCACCATTAAAGTTTTTATGGTTTTCTTTCTGGTTTCCAACGCTGCAATGCTTATACTAAATATATTACAGAATATCTCTAGATACATTATCAAATACAAACATATTTTCATTAGAGGTTACTCTTAGCGCGAAAGTTACTCAAAGAGCGACATATAATTGGCCATGTAAAAAACATCACATTAGAAAACTTAAAAGTGAGCAGTGTTCCACTACTTTACTATAAAGGTTTTATACATATAAACTTTCTTCTTGAATATTTTTATCTATTAAAAAACCGCATCAAAATCCGTTACGTAGTTCTAAAGATCTAAGCATACATACAGATAGACGGCGGAAAGAGACTTTGTTTTATACTTTGTAGTGATAATGACCTACTTTTACTACTCGATTTAATACTCGATTAACTATTTTTTTTTTTAGCCTACTCTTATTATTATTATTAAAGCGCGGTATTGAATTTAACCAATCAAAGTGCAATATCTCAAATTCAGACGGAAAATTAAGATCGGAGAGTCTACAGACACTAGATTTTCTCTATCTACCCTTCTATAAAATCAAATCAAATTATTCTTTATTCAAATAGGAAATATTCAATTACAAGCACTTTCGAATCGTCAATTAACATAAGTGTCAGTATTGTCAGTCCCACTAGAAGGTACCACCAGCTCGGAGGGCAGTTCTGTTGAGAAGAGCTGGCGAAAAACTCAATAGTTGTTCTTTTTAATGTAAATTATAATATATTTACAACTGTGGTTAGCCTCCCGAATGAGCATCAACAGTACTTAACTCCACACATTAACATCCGTATAATATTCTTGGAGTGAATAATATACTTTCCCTAATAATATGTTTTTAATCTTGACTTTAAATTGTCTATAAGTATTTGTGGAATTTTATTATACATGCGTATATCTTGGAACACAAACGATTTATTTACCTTCTGAAGGCGAAAACTACGTGTAATCAGCTTAGTTTCACTCCTTGTATTTATACCGTGCTTATCACTGTTCTTTAGATAATTATTAATATTTTTACGTATTAAGACTATAAGAGAGTATATGTTTTAAGAAGTAATATGTAAGAATACTTAAGTATGTAAGAATACTTAATTAAAAACTTCTCGCAAAGAATCCCGAGCTCTCATGCTGTAAATAGCCTGCACTACTCATATTTGAATTATAACTATTGAGACATATCTGCAGCATTGCCCCAAAGCAATATTCCATAGGACAAGATGCTATGAAAATAACTAAAATAAACTATTCGAGCAGTAATATTGTCTGTAAGCTGTCTCATTTTTCTAACGGCGGAAGCAGCAGAGCTCAGTCTACTCGCAAGAGAAGACAGGTGGGTGCTCCATTGAAGTCTTGAATCCAGAGTTATTCTAAATACACTGCAGAGTCAGTCAAATTAAAAATTTCATTATTGAGGCTAAAGTTAAGCTTCTGTCTCTATACATTTGGCACAGTAAATTCTATACATGTAGTTTTTTTCACGTTCAATATTTGATTATTAGCAGTAAATCAGAAGAAGTAGAAGAAGATCGTTTACATATACCAAAAATAAGAAAGCTCCCAAAATCGATCTTTGTGGTACACCCACCCGTAAATAGCAATTGGACGACTTTACATTATTTACAGTATCTTACTGAATTCTTTTAGTGAGATATGAAGCAATTAGATTACGAGCATTGTTGTTGACTCCATAATAACTAAGTTTAAGTAATAATGTATCGTGGTCCAAGCAGTCAAAAGCCTTAGACAAATCACATAATACTGCGATTAACATCGTATATGTGTTTAAGGAGCGCAACTTCTGCATTTACCGTAGATTAGTAGTATTAGTAGATTAGTAGTAGTAGTATTAGTAGATTTGTTCTTGGTAAAATGGCTTGTTAGCTGATTCAGAATTATTTTTTCGAAAATTTTGCGCAGTGATGGAAATACAGATACCGGTCTATAGTTGCTCGGGTCATTATTTTCTACACTTTGAAACAACAGGAACTTCTTAACTATTTTTCATAAGGTCAGTGAAAATACCTTTGTCAACACATTCGTTAAATGTCTTAGCCAACTGAGGTGCAATGTGACATATGATAGCTTATAAAAGTTTTAACAATTTCTTCTGGTGTCACATGTTCAAATGTAAAAATATTATTACAACAACTAGTATTACTTTGCAAGAACTGATTTGCAACTAAAAAAGATGATTTCAAGGAGGAAGTAACTTTGACCGGTATTAAAGCAAAGTAGTTGTAGTACTAGTTATAATATCCCACTGTTATAATATTTGTAATATATATATATATATATATATATATATATATATATATATATATATATATATATATATATATATATATATATATATATATATATATATATATATATATATATATATATATATATATATATATATATATATATATATATATATATATATATATATATATATATATATATATATATATATATATATATATATATATATATATATATATATATATATATATATATATATATATATATATATATATCTTGAACACTTGCACTTGCAAACTTTTTTAAATATCTTGGAGAAAAAATTGACCAGAAATTCGCTTCAGAAATTTGGGGATCACGATTCAATAGCCTCATATGGTGTAACTCATATAATGTATTTCTACTACGGTATATTCCTATAGTTGCCCAGCCACTAAATTTAATTTTAAAACTTTTACACAATGTTTTCTGTTTGAATACTATGTTAAAGTCATTTAAAAGTAAATAAATATATTGTTGTAAGACTTATTGGGATTTTCTACACAATTTTCTATTCTAGATATTTCTTTTTTCACATTTTCAATAAATGTATTTAATCTACGGGTAGTAACTGGCCTACATATAATTTTCCGTGTTATTGACATGTTGGCCTGACACTCAAAATGTCAGTCCACTATAGTCAGAACTCAAATTACTTATTATGCGAGTGTCTTCCACGTCACAGTGACACGTTATCTATACAAGTTGCTAAAATATTTGTGACGCAAGTAGGTTCACAAAAAAAATATATGTTAAATTAAATGATTTATATAGATTTAAAAACTTTGAGCGGTTTTCTGCAATATATCGACATTAAAATCTACGCAAATAATTATATGTTTACTACACCTACAGAGTATTCTTAAAACATCCTCCATTTTATCGTCAAATATTTCAAAATTACATAACAGAAGGTCGGTACCACGCATACTATAATATACTGTTGAAACTCAATACAGGACAATTCAATGGAGCGTTCGACAGAGAGCCACTATATCCTGTCGCGACTTACAAACTAAAGTCATTTCTGGTTAATATTAAGGACCCACCGCGGATGGCATTCTCTCTGGCGAACGAACGTGACACTTTATAATTTTCAATGTTAACAACTTAAAGAGTTTCTCATCCAGTGTTCTGTGGTGCAAAGTAAATGTACAATACATTTTTCTAGAAATAATTCCAGTTCAAATTCCTTGCCACCTAGTCCCTGAGGGTTTTGAGATACCTACTATACTAAATTTAAATGGCTTAGGCTTTGTCTTTTTTATATCTAGTTTAAATTAGAGCTGGAAGTATTAGTATTAACTATATAATTATTTCCCTTCGCTATAAAATGTACAACGGGCTTATGTATATTAAATGCTACTAAAGTAGCGATTTCTCTCTTATAATATATAACATCTTCTGTCAACTTACAACTATTATGGATAAATTTATTTATATCTAAATAAAATAACGCGTCGCTATGACGTTGCGTCGTATTATATGGTGTCATATTTAAATTAAATATGTGTTTATTTTGCTTATCTGTGACGGATGAAGAGTACGGAAAAGAGCATATAATTAATTTACATTTGGTGTTATTATGGAAATCAAGTAAACTTTCAATACTTTTTATGACATCTTGTTTCCTCACTGATAAGCTAACTGCCAGCCAGCTATATGATACGGAATACAGTGTGAAGCTAAAGCAAACAGATGTATAGATTTAATATATAATCAGCACGAGTCGGCTGAGGCCGCCGGTATTTGGTTCGATTCCCACTCGGAGAGAATGATTTTTTTTCTTTTTGCTCGAACTGGTATAAGTCAAAATTCAGCATTGAGTTACGACTCTCAACACGCTATGTCTCGAAACTTGAAAAGCGGAGAACGGGGAACAGAGTGTTAGCACTAGGATCCCTGCGCCTTCCCTGAACTAGAACTAGAAATAATATAGTAAAAACTTACTGAAAATAGCTACTAAGTAACCCGCAGAAATGAGCCATGACCCTTCTTCCTCTGTAATTGGTCTCTCTAGGGGTGTCTCAATTGGATTTCTTAATTTTACCAATGACGGCGACGGCCACCCGATACTAATGCCAGTTGCCAAAATTGCAAAGTTTGCTGGAATACCATAAAAAAAATGTACTTAATTTAAAAAAGTTTTCTTCGCTCTGTTAACTAGACAAAGCGCGGCGTTGAGTTCCGCCACTAAACAAGTAGTGCCTGCAGAAACAACAACAGAAACCGGGAAAAGGAGTTTCTTAGCACTGATTTTAATTTGCCTACCCCTCTACGTGCGGGATAGAGCGTGAAGATAACAAAATCACATACTAGCTTTTACCTGCGGTTTCGCCCGCGTACACAAAAAGAAATAAGTTAATTAAGAGGTACAGAAATCTTACGCTCGGTACGGCAACATGGTTGAAACGGTTAACGTGTTAAAAAAAAAAGCTTTTATTTATATTATTATATTATTAATACATAGTAAAAAAGTATAAGAATTTTTTTTTTGTACACCAGGCAAATGATATAGGATAGTACATAAAGATCTCAGCTTGGAAACAGTACAACAGATACTTATCGCTTACTGAGCGATCTCTTCCAGGTAACCTTTGTAGAAGAAAGAAGTAATCAAAATTATGACATGGGAACACCCCACCGTAAATTAGTATATACAATTGAAGCATAAGCTACATACATATATACAGGTCACTATAGAGTACAATTGTATACAACAACTGTCAACTGGCAGGTACCAGGACTTCATAGCCGACCGAGAGATCGTCACTATAGAGTACAATTGTATACAACAACTGTCAACTGTCAACTGGCAGGTACCAGGACTTCATAGCCGACCGAGAGATCGTCACTATAGAGTACATAGTACTCGTATCTATACATAGATACATACACACATATATACCTACATATAATACCTGAATACCTACGTATGTACTATATACACACATACACACATACATACATAATTCGAAATCAGTACCACTTAGCTTGTAAAATAATAATCTCTCTCAAATAAAAATAAGTATCCACTTACACCAAGGTTGAGTGATATTATTTTTTTAAATGACTTCGTCCGCTCCAAGTATTCAGCTTTACAATATAAATATAGAATATCATTTTATATATTAATACTTATTTAAAATATATCTTTTATAAATAATGTATTCACAAGACATCAGTCTCACATTAATACAGACACACAAACTGCCTGCCTCTGCATTAAGAGAAAAGGATTGGAAAAGAAAAGATAAATTTCAACATATGCCTTTCGGAATAAAAGGCTTTTAATTTGAAATTTTACACACAACCTTTAAAATATAAATGCACTCAATATACTTAACAAGGTATTATCAAACGTTATCAAAATATGCATGCATTTAATACTATTTACTTAGGAATTAGTCTTTAGTCTTTAGAAAAGCTAAAACTGCTATCTTATCTACTTAATAATCACTAAATTAATGAGGATTTATAAAAAATGATAATTTTATAGCATTTTTCAAGGATTAATGTGAACTAGAATAACCGTTGACATTGACGCGTTGCCATAGCAACGTCTATAGCTACTTTATAAAGTTCTGATGGCGTTAGAAAATTGCTCAATACTGATGTGAAATTCCAAGAGCTTGAAGGAAAGTCCGATGGCTGGTTTATGTGGCACATATCTATTAAAATACATGCACTTAAATATTTAAAATAACTTTTTTAGAACTACCAACAATGTGCGATAAATGGTTGCAGTAGCATTGGGAGAGTCATAAACTCTATGAATTGTGGGCGGATTTTTTTATTAAATCCCGTTGATCTCATGAGCTACTGATTCGAAATGAACAATTTTATTTTTTTTGTATTGAATATTGAATAGGTTTACAGGACAGGACATGAGAGCCAATAGACTATCCGCTGAGGATGCTCAAGACCATTCAAAGTGGAGTCGATTAAGTAGGAAAGCAGACCCTGGCAATAGGCCGGGATAATGCTATATACAGGAAGAAGATTGAATAGGTTGACATCTATCGACTGTAATAAAAGCTATATACATAAATTATGTTATTATTTATTAAAATATGTTGCTAAAACCTGTTATCTCCTGAGCTACTCAATGAAATCAAAGCTACTCAAAAATTATGTACGAATTATTTTCTTTAAAAAATCCTAATAATATTCTAAGTCTGCAACACTAAATATCTTATATTCTTAGTAAAACCCACAAGAACCTTTTTATAATTTAAAAATTAAAAAACACAGATAAAGCGATGTACGGAACCATTTTAAACAATACAGTATTATTTTGTATTTAATAAAATATATTAGATACGTTGTGCATTTACTAAAAGAATTATCAGCAATTTGTATGTGGACAAGATGGCCACTGCCGCACTTTTGAGAGGAATCTCTAAAAAGTCTTATGTTGTCTTAAGAAAAATACCTTTAAGCATCAGTATCCTCATCAGTTACTAACGACATGCTCAAATCTTGCATGGGTTTGTTATAGATACTAATTCCAAAAACCTGACTTTCCTTCTTCCTCACATTCCTTCTGACTCAGTCAATTTCATTAGCAATCATTTTGCAAATATTGGAAAAGAGATAGATATACAGCCGAAAAAAATTTAAAAAAAAAATCTTGAATCATCCTGACTCACTCAATCCCTTACATACGTCAATAAGCTCTTTTAAACTTTTTGAAATCCATCTCGAGGAAATTAACTGGATTTTAATGAGTCTCAAAGCTGACAGTTCACTAGAAAATAATTGGGGCTGTCAAAGCTATGGTGTCTGGCGAAGTGAATTGTGCTCCACTGGCACGCTCGAAACGCCATATATAAAGACAACAACAACAAGCTATGGTGAACGATGTGTTCATTTTTTTTTAAATAATACTTACCGGTAACAACATGTGCATACTGTCGCACTACTGGTAACATGGACAATTTCATTTTCTTCTATATCATTCACTTTTTTTATAAAAAATTGAACATATACTTTTATTATATATTATTAATAAATATAAATATATAATGTAAATAATTTAAATTAATAATAAATTATTATTTTAAAGCATGCTACCTATCTCTTAGCGAAATGAGAATGATCTTAATACTAAAAACGTTTGTGAGCGTAGAGATAACAATAATCCACACAAATGGTTACTTATGGTTTATTCAGTTGACTCTGGAACTGTGCTAATACTGAATAGTAATATGATTGTGCATAACGTGCACAAGCATGTATTTAAAAAAAAATCTTCTAAAAAAATCTTACACGCTATTTTCCGCAGGATAGACATATTCCATAGATAACCCTCGTAAATGTGAAGCTGAATACAGGGTAAAGGTGAAGCTGAATTTTTTTTATACTATTTTTTACTTATAGTTATTTTGTTTTTTTATCATCATTATTAATTATTAGTGTCACTATTGGTATTATATGGAATTAATATTGATCATAAAAAAGTATATACCCGTGGAGTGTCGGGCCAGAATAACACTCCCCCATGTCTCCCCGTGGGTGTCGTAAGAGGCGACTAGCGGTCGTGGCAGGCTACCATAAACGACGATTTTATTTGGCAACGTATAATGGACGTTCGATGAGACTGGATGAACATCTCGCCCAACTAGAAGTAGAGTTAAGTCACATCAAATGGCATATTCTTGGTTTATCCGAAGTCCGAAGAAAGACACGATAACCTTGACGGAGTGTAGGGCGACCACCAGCTCGATGGACCAACCTAAAAAAGATAGCCGGCTCTGACTGGATGCGGAAGGCGGAGGACTAGGATCTCTGGCGCACCCTAGGGGAGGTCTAGGTCCAGCAGTGGATAAAAAAGGGCTGATTTGATAATAAAAAAGTATTATATATTTGTATGTAATTAAATATGTGGCTATGTATATATGATTATGATGCGATGTTCATATCAATGGTACACCCCTTCCCATATCGTTACAACTTCTCCTCTTCAACAACCCAAAAGGAACAGATCGCTCGTTTAGCGACAAGGCTGACTGTTGTATCGTCTTTAAAAACTAAGAGCAGATTACATCCTATATATCTTATTGGTGTAAAATAAAGAATATTTTACTGATATTTTCACATTAGTTTTTATCTATTGTTACTTAGAGCTAGGGCTGTAATTCATTTCGGCTTCGCCCGCTAGAACTATAGCGAGATTCATGTATTAAATTGGATTTTGTTGGTTCATTTATAACGCACTTCCAGTGACTTCTAATCGTTTCAAATTTTTTCGCTAAATATTTACGCCTTTTATATATATTTTTTTTGTGTTGTGAGGCTAATGCTATTAGCCCTATTTGCCTTGACAGAGACACCAGTTGGGGAGGTAAGAAGGTACTCTGTCTGTCTGAGAAGTGGCATGCACTATCGTGTCTGCTTGACAGCAGGGATCTCCCCTGCTTTCGTAGGTTCTAATAGTAGTTCAATATTATTTATAGCCTATATTACTTAATTAATGATTTTTTATATGGCTTCGCACCTTGGGAATTAAATTCTTGTTGAAAGTACGTAGTTAAAATAATTATGATGTTAGCAAAATAATGTATGTGATTTTTTTAGGATTAATTAAATATTTTAACGTTATTATTTTCAGTCCAAACATTTTATAATATTATCGAAAATAGCTCATCACGCTAAATATTTATTTCATAGTGGTTCAGTCACAAATCAGAAAGTTAAGCTGGGCAGCTGGAGTTCCATATCAATTTTTTTTATGTTAATAGAAAGTGCTCAGCAAGTAGACCAACTATTCCTAAGACGATGTAATATCGATTATAGATTAGACGAATTGTTTGGGTTTCACATCAGGTATTTAGATCTTTAAAATAAATTGTAGCTTATACGTTACCAAGAACTAGCAAAAAAGACTAGACAATCATATTTTTGACTTATGACACTTGAAAAAGACCCTACAATTTTTTTTTGTATATATACATTGTGCAGAATTGACTTGATTTATAGTTTTATTATATACTAGCGACCCGTACGCGGTTTCATTCGCGAGACAGAGAAGAGTTTGTGTATTGTATACCGTTCTCCAAATTTCCAATAATTACTCAAATAATGATTTAAGTTTGTTTGTGAATCCCATAATTTTGATAACTGAACTCTAAATATTCCTTGCCCTCTTTCCTTCTCTTTCTTTCTTCTTTCTCTTCTCATCTTTTTAAATATATTTTTTCTCTGTCCGCTTGTGAAATTCCTTACTTCTAACAATCAAACGCTAAGACTAAAGATACTTTTAAAAAATTATGGATGACTATTTATATTATAAAACACTTTGTCCATTTAAATGGTTTGTGTTAATCCTCATAAAATATGTTTACTTATGTATACTTATGCCCCAACGTCCTTCGGTTCTGCGAGCTATGTGCCCTGTCCACAGCCTCTTAAGTTTCGCAACTGTGCTATGTCGGTTACTTTGGTTCTCCTGTGGATCTCCTCATTTTTGATTCGATCCCGGAGGGAAAATACGAGCACAGCCTCTCTATTGCCCTCTGGGTGACCTTAAGCCTTCTGACCAGGTCCATAGTGAGCGACCACTATATGTACTCGTATATATGTACCTCAATAATATCTTGATATCTACTTAGTACACCTCTTCCGTTTTTTATTTATTCTCTCCTCTACCGAAAGGTTACCTGGAGGAGATCAATATCTTAGCGATAAGCCCTTTGTACTGTTCCAAATATTGTAAATATCAATATTGTATCTTCTATCTTTGGTTTTCAACAAAGAGTATTTAAGTATTTCCACTTTCGGATTTTGGAGCATTTCGTACTACTATTTCATTATTTTAGGTATTCCGCTAACGAAATATTTTTTATTTTTATTTTTAGTATTTGTTATTAAGTATAGCGGCAACGAAATACATAATTTATGAAAATTTCAGCTATCACAGCTTATGTGATACAGCCTGGTGACGGCCAGACAGATAGTGGAGGCTTAGTAATATAGTCCCATTTTTACCTTTTAGGTACGAAACCCTAAAAATCGTACCTAGAATAACATTTAATTCTAGAATATAACGACGTTTAATTGTGAGTAAGATAAGTCTAAATATATATATATATATATATATATATATATATATATATATATATATATATATATATATATATATATATATATATATATATATATATATATATATATATATATATATATATATATATATATATATATATATATATATAATATATATATATATATATATATATATATATATATTTTGTATAGTGTATGTATGTTTATTTATATGCTTGTAAATATTTATGTATTTGTGTAAGTAATTAGTATATATTATAGTTCCATATTTGTATATATCAAGTTTTATTTATGTGTGTACATATAACTTGTTATATATATATATATTTCTGATTATTTTTATAATTACATTTTATAAGCTCATCCACTACCATAGGTGGGCTGGAAGAGATCTCTTGTAGGGATAAGTCCACCTTTGTGTACTATGTTTTTTTAATCTTGTTACCCATATGTTTATTTTTAGTACAATAAAGAATATTATAAATTTGGATGTCATCTGCATACATATTGTAGAGAGAGGAAATATTCTGAATAATTGAGTGTATAAAAATTGCAGAGTAAAGTAGATAGCCGCCTTGAGGAATCCCAGCGAAGACGTCACACCAAGATGAGTTATTCTCATCCAAACGAATGCGTTGCCGTCGCCCTTTAAGGTAACTACGAAACCATTCTATCACAAATGGAGATATGTTAAAGGAGTTTTTGGAAGACATCTCTTTAAGAGATAAGTTATTTTTGTTTTTTTATATATTTACTGTATCCTTTGTTATGTCGTACATAAATAAAATTAAAAAGAAGATAGAAAATATTAAATAAGAAATTGGTTCAGTGGGCACTATTTACTGACAAAGAACAATCTTTAAAATTGGGTTCATCATGGCCTATCGCGCTTAGCTCGGGACAGTACCTTAGACTTATGATGCAAGTGTAATCTATACTAAGCTTACTACACTAGCTAAACTAGGCTCCTATCTCTAACTAACCAAACCCGAAATATTTCTAAAAGCGTCAACATCGAAGTACTCTCTAAAAATTAATTCATGAAGAATTCTATTCTGGTCAGCTCATTGGTAAGTCCAAAGTACTTGTTGATATGAATTGTAGATAATCATATTACGCCAGTTACTGTCAGTAACGACGTCCAGCCATCGCTTCCTTGGGGGGTCCGTCCGTCCGGGGGGTCTTACTTCAAGGACAGACATATCAAGGCATTTTCTTCCGACGTAGTTCTTAGGCCAGCGCAAAACGTGGCCTTACCATCTCAGACGACGCTCTTGAAGCTTATCCGCTACATCATGGACCCGAAGACTACCTCGAATGAATGCGTTGCGTATACGGTCAGCCCGAGTAACGCCACACATCCACCTCAGCATCTTCATCTCCGTGACGTGAAGCTCCTAAGTGTGCCGAGATAATGCTGGCCAACATTCGCTGCCGTATAAAAGAACTGGTCGGATCATGCTCTTGTATATCAGCCCCTTGGGTTTGGGCGGAATTCTGCGATCGCAGACCACACCAGTGACCTTCCGCCCTTTCGCCCAAGCAGCGCTAACCCGGGCGTGGACATCGTAGTCGATGCCTCCGGACTCGTGTATAATGGATCCAAGGTACCTGAACTTCTCCGACTTAACGGCTGGCTCAGGCCCGATGTGAATGGTGCTCGAGTCTGGGTTCCCGCAAGCCATGTACTCGGTCTTTGACACATTCAGTTTAAGACCACCGTTCACCACCACCGTCAAGCGCACAATTCCAGGCATTCACTCCCATTTTTCCATTTCTGTACTTTCCCACAGAACGGTGGCGGAACTCATCGCCGCGTTTCGTCTAACCCTGAGAGGGCGAGGGCGAATAACAACAACAATAAGGAAATACAGAGTGGCTAAAAAATCTATCCCCATACTGGGAGTCAAACCCACAATCTTCGCATTCACCCGCTGTTGCTATGTTCAATATTTTATACAAAATCTTAATTTTCTAATACTAATTACTCAAATAACATAAAATAAACTATATATATATATATATATATATAAAGGCAAATCTGACTGACTGACTTATATATCAATATACAGCTGAAACTACTGTATCTATAAAATTTAAATTTAGCTCATGTAAGCACTAAGAAAGGATTTTTAGAAATTCAACCCCAGATGAGGTAAAATAGGGTATAAAGATTATATGCAATTTTCAAATTTTTAGGCTTTGAAGTATGAAAGTAGGTGTATATGTTTTGGATAAATCCTTCCTAAAAAGGAAAAATGGAGGATTAAAATTTGTTTCTTATTTCTGGACTTAACAGTATAAAAATTGGCATACAGGGTCATAATTAGAAATAAAAATTATCTGTTTAGGTGAAATGGACTGGAATGGAATAATAAATGGTAATTACACGTAGACGCAGTCACGGGCAAAAGCTAGTATTTAATATATACTAAAACTTATAATTTCTCACAAAATACTAATCAGGCAATACTTCTATCTTTCAAATTAACATTATTAATTTCAATTTTTTCCCCTAAAGCTATTTGTATTTCACTAAATGTTTTACCCTTTGTTTCTGGTATGAATATTGCTATTAGTATAAATAATAATATACACGTAATACAATAGAACCAATATGTAGAGGCTGGGCCGAGAGCTGCTGTCATTATAGCGAAGTACTTCGTGGTAAGAAATATTAATATAGACGATGAAGTGATGCTGATCGAGACTCCCAATGCTCGGGATGGACCTTCGAACAATTCAGATGTCACCACCCATAGTATTGAACCGATACCTGTGGAATTTTTATCAATATTAATAATTTTTTGTATATATACTATATATATATATATATATATATATATATATTATATATATATATATATATATATATATATATATAATATATATATATATATATATATATATATATATATATATATATATATATATATATATACAAACATATGGATTAAATGAAAAGTTTAATATACATTCGCGCAAAAAGGCAAATTTTTGTATAAATTTTATATATTTTTTAAAGAAAAATGCATATTTATAATAAAATAATAAAAAATAAAATACATAACACGGTGGGCCTTTCTTGTCTCGCTTTGTACGATCCACGTATATACGTCGGTCCTCGGTTGTAAAAATCAATAGCTAAGATCAATAATGTTCAGATCAAGTATCGGATGCAATGTGTATTTTAATTTAACAGGTAAAATATGTTATCAAAATGTAATATCTTGACATTAGTCGGTAAGTGGAAAACGGAGTGTCTTGACACTCTCGTTTTTCTATAACTTGGGTTCAAATCAAAATCAAAAGAGAATAAATTATAATAAAATAAGTATAGGTACTTATGTAATAGCGTTATGTATTATTAATAAATAACTTTAAGTATTCTATAATATAAGAACATTTGTGGAAACATTTATTTTTAGAAGAATTAGCATAATATCTAACGCAATTATTCTAATTTTACTTGTAAATAATAAAAAAAATAAACTTCATTTACACAATATGTTTGAAGGTAGTTGTTTTATATACACGTGGAAATGTTTACAGTTTTAGTTTTTTGGTCCAATATTTATTAAGTAATTTGATATTTTTTTACCAGGACAAAGAGAACTACTGACTTCAAAGTCTTGCTAATTGAGTGGCGGACTCAACTCCGCACTATACTAATTACTTTTTACTTTTTTTTTAACTTCACTGTATCCCGCTAATATTAGGAGTAGGCAGAGGGAACCGTAGGTTGAAGGAAACTAGTGTTAAGACACTCCGTTTCCCGTTGTGTTGAGTGGCTCAACGCCGCGCTTTTTGCCTTGCCCGTTCGAAGAAAATTTTAATATTTCATTCTCCCCAAGTGGGAACCGAACCGACAAACAGTCGCATTTACAGGCAGAGGATGTGGACTTTTTTAATTCCTTAACTACAATTATACCTACTGGCCTTGACAGCGGCTGATTGAGATGGATAGGTTGAAAGTATAGAAAAGATTGACATATCACTACTAAAATAATGCTTATCTTTTTTTCAGCGTATGGAATCGTTATGGAAAATCCACTCACTGAGCGTTTTAAGTTTTATTAAATTATATATATATATATATATATATATATATATATATATATATATATATATATATATATATATATATATATATATATATATATATATATATATATATATATATATATATATATATATATATATATATATATGTATATATATATATATATATATATGTATATATATATATATATATATATATATATATATATATATATATATATATATATATATATATATATATATATATATATATATACATATATATATATATATATATATATATATAAATCTCTTACCAATATTATAGCAGGATATGACAAGTATCAAGGACACAATAGGTAAATAGTTCAATAAGCCGCTTATGGCGTCGCTACCAAGGTACAACTCGAAAAAGGTGCCAAGCCCCACCTGAAATAAATTAAAAGCTTAATATAAATAACTTTTAGGCTTATTCTTATTTAAATATTTATATTTTAAGTATTTTTCTAGCTCCACGTCTTATACCTAGCGTACCTACATACCTCTTGCACCTCGTTCACTTTCATCAACCTCTTTACACATATACATGTTCTATATATCAGAGATATTATGTTGTTGAAGGTGGCGACCTCGTGGTGGAGGTACAGGTTAAAAGGTGACCCTATCTCTCTAACCACTTGCAATATAATAATTTTTATTTTATTGTAAATACGAAAAAAGACAGATATACAATTAAAAATATATCATGTTTAAGTTTTATTCACACATTTATTTATAGAACAAATGAGTAAAGCAACTTGTTCAGAACATCATCATATTTTTTTTATTTTTTAATTATCCTTTTGTTTTATTATTAGATGCAATAAGAATGACAGTATGATTAATTAACAAGTGTCGCATATTTGTTCTTCTACAGGCTACAGAGAAAAAATTAACATTAACCGAGTAATTTGCCCAAAGAGTCTTAACTTTTATAAAAAAAATATTATTATAATTACATTATTGTTAGCTTATTTAAAAAATTTTGTCTGAATGTGTTCTTACCAATCCAAACAGTGTTCCTACTAAGGAAGACAGCAAGATAGTCCTCCTCCCAAAAGAATTCATGATCAAAGTCGTAGAAAAACTGGACAAAACTTGAATTACTCCTATAATGACGGAAGCTATTTCTGATGGAACATTAGTGTTAGTTGATTCCAAAATAGTTTGTAAGTAAAAATTTATAGCGTTTGATCCGATCAATTGACTACCACCTCCTAGTACAAAGCCTAGAGATAGAGCTTTCAAAAAAGTTTTATTCCTCAACAGAGTGGACTTCTTTATTTTCTCCTTTTTACTTTCGGAAATTTTGTACTCTTCTAATTCTTCTTTTGCCAGTATGTGTGACCCTCGTATCGTTGTTAATACTTTCAAAGCTTCCTCGTGGCGACCTGAAAGTTTATTAGATATTTATCAATCATCATTATTGGACATTGCTGGACAAAGGTCTCTCTCAACGATCTCCACGACGATTGATCCATCAGTTTCACGTTACCTTGACGTTTACTTGGGCTACGTGGTAGTAGGCCTGCCCACTCCTTCGGTAAATTGTATGTAAATATTCTTAAATATACTTAAAGATTTAAATTGTCTAGATCTGAGACAGTCATTTGGAAAGTTATAGCCATTGATGCCACATAGCCACTCGATTTGTTTTTTTAAAGTTGTATTTCCTTTATACTTTTTGTTCTCGTCTTGTCGAATGAAAGATATTATTATGTCTATGTCTTAAACTTTCCTACTCGACAGTAACAACATTTAAGTTGTAACTTGTGTTGAATTTTGAGGTTGCTTAATGAGAACGCATGGCTTAGTGGCAAAGCGTTTTACAGTTCCCTAGGGGCGTTGGTTCAAGCTATTTTTATGTTTTCTACAAATATATATTTTCTCTCCATAGTGTAAAATAATACTTAAAAATGATAAAAATTAGGTTTATCTCTAAATTCTCGCACTAATGAATCTACAAATATATACAAAATAAGATATTTTACCTTTGGCATATATATGAAATGGTGTATCCGGCAACAGCAATAAAGGCACGCTAAGAACAGTAATGACACAAGTCAGTACAATGTTATAATACTTATACGACAGGAACGGACCGACGGATAGAGTAAATAATACTCCCAATGATGAAAATAACTGGAGGAAAGTCCCCAAGGCGCCCCTGTGCTCTTTCTGTAAGAAATTTACAGTTTCTTATAGTAATCATTTATTTTTAATGGTGATTTTAAAGTAAAATTTGTATTATTTTGAGCTTCATGACATTTCATCTAATGTTTTTCAACAGCTGAGCTGTCTGAACTGTTCTGTACACGCGATAGTTGACTTTTTAATTCTAATTAAAAAGTTCTTTGCTCTAGTAACTAAGCAAAGTGTGGCGGTTATGTACCGCCACTGTCCCGAAAATTGGGTGGAAAATGGGGTCACTCCGTGGGTCTCAAGACAAAAAACTCCATACTTACAGTAGCCATTTCCGACGCGTATATTGGTACTACAATTAATATTATGCTATCGATCACGACCATCAATGCTCTGCAGAATATGAAAATCCATACTTCACTGGCAAAAATAAGTGCCAACGAGCAAAGCACTTTCGGTACAGTTGCTAATAAGATGAGGTTCTTACGCCCTACAATGTCAATGAGCATACCTCCTAGGATGTTAGCTGGAAATAATAAAAACCGAATTAGGGGAGACCGCCGCGGCGTAGTGGGTTGTCACCTGACTATAAAAACGGAGATTGTAGGTTTGATAACTTTTAAAAAAAAGCAGAGCGTTTATTTAGGCCACTCAATAAGCAGTGTTCCAAATCCGGTCGCAACATGGATAATAGAAAGTCTTAACACTAGATTATCTCTGACTCATACTATGTCTACACAGTAAGCCTGTAAATTAATATTATATAATTGTCCAAGTGTTATTTATGCTTTTAAATGATAATTCAACAACCTTCACTCTAGTTACAAGATAAGACGCGGCGTTGAGTTCTGCCACTCAACAATGTATCGAAAATTGGGCAGATGGCGATATCAGGATGTCGTTACACTAGGTTACCTCTGTCTATCCTGCTATGTGCGGAATATTGCGTGAAGTTTAGAAGGAATAAATATTCACATTGTGTGGTATGGAATGAGATCCTCCATCCAGAACCAGTATATACCTCCAGAACTAATAGAAATTTATGTCGCTAAATATTTATTATAAATAATTTAATAGGTAACTTACTGAAAATTGCTAACAAATATCCTCCAGACACCACCCACGAACCTTCTTCATCTGTGATTGGTCTTGACAAAGGTGTTTCATCAGGGTTCCTTAGTTTGACAAGTGATGGTGATGACCAAGCGAGACTCATGCCAGTTGTAAGTACACACAGATTAACTGTAATTAAGAACTTTTTTAAGCTGTCCCTATGCTCTGCTCATACCTAAACACCAACCATAAGATATTTTTATTTGAATTATGGAACCCTATGTGACGGCTTGATATACCAGAGCCAAGAAATTATGATAATTTTAAAAATATCTTATAAAAATACTTAAAAAAAATAAAAAAAACTTAATTATTATTTTCTCACTCTGTCAAAGCAATGTGCGGCGTTGAGTTCCGACACTCAACGTGAATCTGACGAGTCTTGGAACTAGGTTCTCTCTGTCACCCTGTATTATGTGAAGTAACTTACAATATAATATAATCTTTGTAATTGAAAAACTTACCACTTCAATCTATGGCGTTTCCTATGTTTGTTTTAGCAAAATTATAAAAAAATTATCTTGTTAAGAACTTAAGCCCAAGTAATATATTTTATAATTTAAATTTTCATGTTTTATTATTTATTTATTTTAAGTATAATTTTGCAGGTGTATCTTTAATTACGCTATTTTTAGTTTTGTGTTAATCATATTTTATTTGGCCAGGCCTCTAATTTCATAGGGGCCCCGAATGGCCTCTGAACAATTTTAATGTGAAATAATTTGGGAAGCTAAAGTCTAACCTTTCGGATTGGAAAGGCACCCAAAGAATAGGAAGAATAACTGGTTACTTATTGCTTTCCAACAGGACCCCAAATTCCTGAGGTCCCAAGAACCTCAACCTTCTCGACTTATCCTAAGACAGTTTTGACAGACAGAAAATAAATGAGGTAAACACGTTATTTCAATAACTTTATATGTAGCTTATATAAATCAAGCATTATCATGTACTTATAGTATAATAAATTACTGTGTATTCTAATGACTATTTACTATCCAAAACAATGTTCTTTAATATTGTTTATTATATAAAACACGACGATAAGTTCCGCTATTGACTGATATAATACATTTAAATTGCCATAATATGGAAAATAGAGCCTATATCATAAAAAATGCGGAAACTACGAACACTGCGAAAAAATACGACAAAAAATGGATTCGTTATATGATATATGTATATATATATATATATATCTATATCTATATATATATATATAATATATATATATATATATATATATATATATATATATATATATATATATATATATATATGTATATATATATATATATATATATATATATATATATATATATATATATATATATATATATATATATATATATACATATATATATATATATATATATATATATATATATATATATATATATATATATATATATATATATATATATATATATATATATATATATATATATATATATATATATATATATATATATATATATATATATATATATATATATTGGTGCCAACGCCCATACCACGTTGAACACACCGGTTCTCGTCCGATCACCGAAGTTAAGCAACGTCGGGCGCGTTCAGTACTTGGATGGGTGACCGCCTGGGAACACCGCGTGGCGTTGGCATCTCAGAGGGTGTCTAAGCCAATTATCTGTCCGATATTTGGTTTCCGGCATACGGGTACGCGACCCCGGGACCTCGAGCCACCACTTTCATAACCCGATCCAATCCATGTAAGTGGTGTCCCTCCCCTATACCTGTCCTTTCTTGGTTTCTCCCAGTAATGGGTTTGGAGGTCAGATGGCAATCGCTCCACAAAAAACCACTTCGCCACTCATATGGACCGATTGGTCTTAGTCGGAAGGCAGACCCTGGCAAAAGCCGGGACTAATGCCAGGAAGAAGAAGAAGATATATATATATATATATTTATATCTACTAGCTTTATTTAAATTTGTTATCTGACAGATTGTCTTATTTAATCTGTATGTGTCTTTCTTTACAGAACACATACAATGTAAGTGATAGATAGATTGTCTCATATAATCTTTATAGTTCTCTTATATCTATGTTTATAGTACCCTTACAATGTAGCTCCTTATAGTGTATAAAAAAACTAACGTTCACACATGGCTTTGATCACGATGCTCAAGAAGAAATTAAGACTAGACTAACCGCAGGTAGAGAAATATCCAATAAAGATTATTTTATTACTGATCTGACTGCCAGCAGAGTCCTGAGATTAGCACGTTCAACCAGACAGACTATTCAACTTTATAATATTTAAAAATGTCTCCAATAATATTGACAGTATATTATGGTACAGTATACTCAGACCCCCATATTCCAAGTCTTTCTGCCTCTTATTCCCTTTCCTTTATTGGTTTCTCCCAGTAATGAGTTTGGAGTTCAGATGGCAATCGCTCCACTAAAAACCACTTCGCCACTCATATGAACCGATTTTGGAAAAAGTTGGGTACGGCTAGGGCGTTGCCGCTAATCGACGCGCAGGCACATCGCCCTACACCTGCGACAAGTGGGCAAGGGTTACTGTGTCAGGTACGGGCACGGCTAAAGACGCTAGTACCCAGACGGAAACTCGGCTTTGCAACATGGAACATTGGTTCTCTAACTGGACGATGCAGAGAACTCGTAGATGTACATCTGAGACGTCGTGTCCAGTGTGCTTTCCTTCAGGAAACTCGCTGGAAGGGCAATAAGATCGGTTTCTTGAAGTTGACCGACGCTGCGAGCGCTTGATGCGGATATGAGTACTGATTGAGGGAGTTACCACAAACTTAATCAGTGCCTATGCTCCCCAGGTGGGTTGTAGCGCGGCTGAAAAGGAAACTTTCTGGGAGTTCACGTTGTTTTGTAGTCATGCCTCTGTGAAGGAGAGGTGGAGAAGCTACTTTAAGAAGCTGCTGAACACTCAGCAGTCTTGTAGTCTTCCTCCTAAATTATCTCCTAACCTCGGACTTGTTGCTCCAATAACCCGTGACAAAACTCGTAATTGTCTTCGACGCATGAAAAACAGAAAAGTGGTATACCTATCGAGGTGTGGAAATCGTTGGGCTCTCTTGACGTGCTTATATTTACTGACCTGTTTAACCATATCTTGAATACTGGAAAGATTACAGCAGAGCTTTATTATCCCTATTTATAAAGGAAGGGGCAGTGTTCAAGATTGCGGTGGTTATAGGGGCATTAAGAGTATGAGCCACACCATGAAGCTCTTCGAGCGCATGATCGGCCTCAGGCTCCAAAAAAAGTGTACTGTCTCTGAGCCTCAGTATGGGTTTCATCCAGGATCAGGCACTATGGACGCCATTTATGCCCACAGAACTTTGATGGAGGCTTACAGGAAAAAAGGAGAGCTCTGCATGTGGCCTTTTTGGACCTGCAAAAGGCCTTTGACTGTGTGCCACGTCAATGTATCTGGTTGGCATTGTGATCCAAGGGGATCCTTGAAGCCTATATTGAGGTTATCAGAGCTATGTAAAACGATTCCGCTTCCCGATTACAGTAGGGGTTCATCAGGGCTCAGCTCTTAGTCCGTTCTAATTCATTGTAGTGCTGGATACTGTCTCGGCTTACATCCAATGCCAGCCTCCGTGGCTGATGATGTATGCCGATGACATAGTACTCATCGACAAAAACCGACTGATACTATAGCGTAAAGTGAACGCTTGGAAGAGTGCGCTTCAGAATGGTGGTCTTAAACTGAATGTGTCGAAGACCAAGTACATGGCTTGCGGGAACCCGGATTCGAGCACCATCCATATCGGGCCTAAGCCAGCCGTTAAGTCGGAGAAGTTCAGGTACCTTGGATCCATTATGCATGAGTCTGGAGGCATCGACCACGACAACCATACCCGTATAAACACTGCCTGGGCCAAATGGCGGGAGGTTACTGGTGTGGTCTACGATACCAGAATACCGCCCAAGCTCAAAGATAAGACTGATATACAAGAGCATTATCCGACCGGTTCTTTTGTACGGCAGCGAATGTTGGCCAACATTATCTCGGCACGGTTCCGCTGTCCAACCGCATACGCAACACATTCATTCGAGGTAGTCTTGGGGTCCGTGACGTAGCGGATAAGCTCCAAGAGCGTCGCCTGAGATGGTATGCCTATAATATGCGCCGACCTAAGAACTATGTCGGAAGGAAGTTTGTCCCTGGAGTGAGACCACCCGGACGCCCAACGAAGCGATGGTTGGATGTCATGACGCAGGACAGACCGTGCAAAGTGGAGTAAGCTTAGTCGGAAGGCAGACCCTGGCAAACGAAGCCGGGACTAATGCCAAGAAGAAGAAGAGTTTGGTACAGTATATGTATAGATAAAAAAATATTTTTTCTAGTTGTCACTGTCTGTCTGTCTGTTTTTTCTAGTCTTCTACATATAAAATATATGATAAGGATATATAAGTTTTACATTTAAGCGCTTGATATGTTTTCATTGCATCACATGTGCTTCCGGTTTTGTCGTTCTAAGAAACGCTTGGGCAGAACAAGAATTTGTGGATTGTTAAATTCTTGTATACTAATTATTACAAATCTATATAAATATATGAAGTAGAAAAATAATGAAATATAAATATTCTGTCGTCCCTGTCACATCGGGCAGCTTTTTAAGATAATTTTTCACAAGCCAGTCAGGGCCCCTCGAGCTCGAAGGGCCTGGGAACCAGCCCCAAATTCCTGGACAGATGGACCAAAAGGGTAAGAACTAATTATAAGATAAATATTTTCAATTTTAACATTTACATATAATTAATTACGAGGCAGATTTAACGATAAAAATTTGAATCAAAAATTATTTAAATATAGTATCACATTTCGTTGCATTTAATTCGCTCGGTTAATTGTATGGAATTTAAAAAAAAAATTTATGCATTATTTTATTTTTATTCTCATGGGATAAGACGATTAATCTTATAGAGAGAATACAGTGTTATAAAAAAAAGCCCATCTCCAACGCCGCAGCCAATGCGACAGTTGTAGGTTCGATACTAACTGAAAGGAATTAATTATGTTAATTTTAACAGAGTGTTTTGACACTACAGTGCTAACTAGAAAAAAACTATCGGCACGTCTCTGAGCGGCGATTGAATTAAAGACCATCCCATATACAATGAGATTCTACCTATATTACCTCAAGTAATATAGGTAGAGTCTCATTGTATAAATATAAAACAAATTTAAAAAAAAGGCGCTTACCGCAAAGTATTACTATTCGAAATGCACACGTGTCAATTTATATGCATTTGTGCTTATTAAACATTTTGTTTATTAATAATTATTATTGTAGTAAAAATAAAGTTTCTGCGTAAACAAATTTCATTGATTCTACAATAATAATACCTATTATTGTACAATAATACAATAATAATAATACCTATTTCAAGCGAATAGTAAAAACAAATGACGAAACGTGACAATTTAGTGGTGTTATATATGTATATATATATATATATATATATATATATATATATATATATATATATCTATATATATATATATATATAATATATATATATATATATATATATATATATATATATATATATATATATATATATATATATATATATATATATAACTGTCTGTTTGAACGTGTTTATCTCAGACACATATAATGTTAATAAATAATTTAAGCAAGATGATATCGCTGCGAGTAATATTATTTTAAAGCCCTCTTTTGTATGTTTTTTCTTTGTATTTAACTTAATTTATATTTATTCGTTTTAAACAAAGGCGTTTGTATGAATTATTTATTCGTGCGGTAACTGTTTGGCAAACTAAACATAAATAAAACAATAACTCTATAATTTCGGATTTTCCAAAAAAAGAAGTTAATTTAATGATTTATTATGCATATACCTTTTTATTAATTACGCCACTTGTTTTCCTGCGGATGTAATTTAGAAATTTGATTTCAAAATTGAATTTCAATTGCTAACTACGAAAAAAAGATAGTCGGCGTGACAGAGGAGTACTTCCGGAGGAGGAGAGAGGTAGCGTCGCGATTGTAACGAGTTCGATCTCTATTCGTGGGGGCTTATTATATTAACTTCCCTATCTAACTTACCTACGCACTTTATATGCAAATGATGTGGACGACGGAGTGTCTTGACACTAGGATCTCATTACCCAATGCGTAATAATTCAGAAATAATTCAGAACAGTAAAAAAACTATAAGAATTTAGTGACTCAAATACACTATACAAAGTAGCTAATTCATATTTATTATTATTATTAAAAAAATATACAAGAATAACTGTTGTATATTTTTTTTGTATATATAAAGTGGTGTAACTTTCTTTATTAGAAATTAAAAAAAAAAAAGATTTACCTGTCAAAACCAATGCGTAAATTCGTATCACGGGAGACACAGCAAGCATCATTTTTAATATAATCAAATTTCAAATTACACTATAAAATAAAAATTCTATTCTTTCCACGTTTTAGCACAGAATTTATTTTAAGAAGAAAAAAAAATATTAAAGAAAAAAAAATTATAATATTTTGTATATTATTCTATGTACACACGATGTTTACGCACAAAAGCTTACGAATGAGTGTATATATTGTACGAGCTACACAGTTTCAAGTGAAATTCTTATACCACAATAGTACTTATTGTAGTTATATATTAAAATCTTTTCTTATCTTAAATCCGCTCTAGTATAGTTCGCACGTATAGTAAACTTAAATTAAATTTATATTTTTAGTATACATACATATATATGTATATGTATAAATGAATTTATATATATATTTCAATAAGCATATTCCTATATTTTAAGCAATAAAGCCGTCTTATGTACAATTTATATTACTTATATATTTTATTTTATTTTCTCTCTAGGATTATTATTATTTTCTTTTTTGGTTTGAACTTCTCAGCTTTATGCTGGTGTACAACTTTAACTATGGGCATACGCCAAGTAATAATAGAGTATATTGTATATATTATGGTTTCATTTCTATATTCTTCTACCTGCAAGAGCTTTCTCACTATCCTACACATATTTAGAATGGCAGCTTTCTGTAAGGTATGTATTATATTATCTTCTAAGCTTATTATTTTTAAATAGTGGTGAATGGCTTTTGGTACTTCACAAGACCACTTGTGAAGTACCAAAAGCCATTCAAAATAAAATTGTACGTCGTCCCAATAATAATATCCACCAGGATATTATTATTGGGACAACGTACACTTTATTTTGTTTCCAGATACGAATAACTTCTTGTTTGAGATCTGCATACTAATGAACTTCACCAATAAGTAATTTTGGCTGTGTGACATTACTTTGACTTTGACGGAGCAGCATTGTAAGTTTTGGTAAAATATTCTTGTGGTATTCCTACCGTGGCATCCATATTTAAGAGTCATTGACTATACCTTTAGTACTATGAAGTTATGACTGATCATCGACCTATGAAATAAAATTTATTATTATAGTTAAGAAACATTATTAAATAATATGATATTTTTTAAAATACATGTTTAAATAAAATTTAAATAAAAATAATTTTTTTCTGATATTATTTAAATGTAAACACTTTCATGTGAAAGTTCTTTAAATCCACTGAAATGATATTAAATCTACATTGCATACACACTTAGATTAATATTCAGTATACGAGTAATTTACCTTGTATTTGTGAGTTATAATCACCCCTCTTTTTTTTTAAATGGTGCACATTCCCTCATATTATCCTTAAATCCTTGTATTATCCATAAAAAAATATTTGGTCACATACGATAGTTAGCACATTTGCAAATGCCCTATGTAATGTAATTCTAGCCAAACGGCATTCATTTCGACATTTTATAGTTTTAAACTGTATGCAATTTGCAAAATACCGAATATAAGAGCTAGTCATGGCATTTATTAAAAAGTTTTCACCAAAAAAAAATATCAATACAATTTCTAAAAAGTTACACATTCGCGATTAGTAAAATTCTATAATTGATTGCAAATTTTGCTGTCATTACAGCTGTCAAATGGTTTCAAGAGTACCAAATATTAACAATGTAACGAATTCTACAATAATATTTAGTTCTCATAATAAACACTCAATAACCAATAGTGCTGCCATGATTATTAAGGTTCGGGAGTACCAACCTTTCAAATTCCGAATTATGTACTAAACTGTTCGGAACATTTATTTCAACAGAGTATTGTTGTTTCCCCATAAGTTAATATATATATATATGTATATATATATATATATATATATATATATATATATAGATATATATATTATATATATATATATATATATATATATATATATTATATAATATATATATATATATAATATATATGTATTTTTTTTAATTAGCTTAGTTTCGTATTTCATGTTTTTGACCAACTTGAAAGAAGGAGGTTCTATGTTCGACGATTATATATTTTTTACACAAAGAATTCATACGAAAATGAAGAATATTCGTTAATATTACTCATTTACGTACGAAAATTCTCCAAATTACTCACATTTGTCTCACGTGTTTTTTTTCTATTCTTTTTTATCAAAAATTAAAAAAAAATGTTTATATTAATATTTATTACAAATTATTCCATATAATAATAATTAATTATATACATTACCTATTCCCTAATGTCATGAATGCAACAAAAAAATATGAATGCAAGAAACACACTGTCGTCCGTTCAGTTGAGTTAATGTAATAACATCGAATTGACTATATACATAATAATTAAAAAAAAATGTATACATATATAATAAATTAATATAAAAGAAAAATATTATAAAAGAAACGTATATTTATTATTATATATCTCATAGACAAAGTCAAGTGTGTGTAAATATATTTTATATTATGTAATTATAAGAGAAACATATATGAATTATCTTATTAAATTTATTTTTTAAACTTTTATTTCCAATATACAGTAAAAAATTTAGTCAAAATTATTGTAAATCACAGTCAATTATTAATAAATGTTTTATTTTAAATATTGTTCAATCTCTTAAAGAAATTTTGTCAAATACAAAGTATTTAAATATATATGTATATGTCAATTAACTTAAAAATCTAATACAATATCCAGGTGGGTTCTAAAATCACTATAAAAATTATCTATATAAAAAAATTACATTCAAAAATCATACACGAGTCTTTTGCTCTGAATTCCTTTCCTGAATTTCGATATTGTCACCCAAAGCAATCTGTATTTCGTTGAAGGTCTTGCCCTTGGTTTCTGGCAAGAATATTGCAATTACTACAATAACCAAAGCACACATGGCAGAGAAAAACCAGTACGTTTGTGCCGGACCCAACGCCGACGTCATGGTGGCGAAATATTTGGTAGTTAAGAATATTAAAATGGTAGCCGAGGTGACGCTTGTAGTTATTCCTACTGCCCGTGATGGTCCTTCGAATAGCTCTGATGATACCACCCACAAGAGCGAGCCGATACCTGTAATAATATTAAAATTATTAAACCATCGTCAATGGGTTGTGTGGGTTCGATTCAAACTAGGGTTAATGGGTAGGTTTTTTATTGTATATATATATACGGATGTAGTGTGTGGGGCTAAGTAGTGTTGATGCTCATTCAGGAACCACAGTTGTAAATATAATTTAAAATTAAATTTAAAAAAAAGGGCAACTATTGAGTTTCTCGCCAGCCCCTCTCAGCAGAACTGCCCTCCGAGCTGGTGGTAGCTTCTAGTAGGACTGACAATACTGACACTTATATTATTCGAAAGTGCTTGTAATAGCCTATTGGAATAAAGAATATTTTGATTTTGAGTTTTGAGTGAAAGCTTAAAAACAATAATTATGTTGAATCTATTGGATAATCGTTCAGTATATGCATAAGTAAACTACTACCGGAAAAAATATTTATTTATATATTAATTTATACACATTAAGCAGAATTTAGTTTACTATAGTCCAGTAAAAACGAGAATATTCTATAAAAAGTTTCAAGTATGATAAAAAATCGTTCAAGTCCTAGGCAAAATAACGCACTGTTCCGTTCCAATTTTATAATTGTAGTGGTGTGGGGGGTTCAGCTTTTTATCATATTATATCATAAATCATTTTTATTTTTTATTTTTTCCCTTTATTTGTAATGTAATTTCTAGCTCCTTGCAATATCTCAAAATTTCAAAAAAAAATCTAGTGGAAGGAAGTACCCTATAGGTTTCAATCTTATCTTTTGTTTGCGTTGACTTGATATTAATATCAGCTTAGCTGATATTAATATCAGCTTTATGTCGAGAAAAATGGTCTTGACAGACAAACAGACCGACATACGAACAAAGTGATCTTGCAAGCTCCCGTTTTTTTCATTTTGTGGTACGGAACCTCAAAAATCATCATTTAAATTTATAAACAGGATGTAATATATATAAATGTGTTATCCAATTATAGCCATAATTAACATTCAATAATCGTGAGTAAATGTTAATGATAGCTTGGGGCTATTTTATTTCGTCGCTTCCTATGAAGATATAACTCAGTAGACTGCGTTCCTAATTAAACTAATTAAATATCGAATAAAATATATATATATATATATATATATATATATATATATATATATATATATATATATATATATATATTATATATATATATATATATATATATATATATATATATATATATATATATATAATAGTATATCAAAGGGTACCTACAAAACGATGTTAGATCGTTACCTGTACCATCCTTCCTCTATTCGTCCCCTACATCATATCTCATTTTTTATATTTTTATTATTCTCTACATAAACATACACTTTTGTTATATTTACATGTATCAATATTATTTTTTTCTTTGACATCACTCAAAACTGGACCAACATCATTATATACTAATTTCTATCCTTAAGAGTCCAGTTATTTCTAAGAGTTGACAACAAGTGAACTTCTACTAAGTATTTGAAATAATTTAACTTAATTCTACAACTAAATTAACTTAATTCTATTATAGCCTTTGGTCTGGTCTGGTCTCGTTCGGATAGTCTTTAAGTAGTTAGGCAAAATGCATAATGGTTGGGAGAGAAAGAAGAGTCAGGATGTATATGACATTACTGCCATGGTGGAGGACGTGACCGCTTCATTTCTACTTTTAATGGCCATCTTTAAGTTGTATACCACAATACATTCAGTCGTAGCTCTCATTGTTTCTAATTAACTTTAGAGATAATATTTTATGGCTCCGTTCCTCAAAACAAAAATACCGAGCCATATAGAATCACTTTGTTTTCGTCTGTCTGTCTGTTTGTATTTTTGTCTGTCTGTCTGTCCGTATGTTTGTCAAGACTATTTTCTCATTTTAACACGTGGAGGAATCAAGCTGAAATTAATATTAATTATCAACGCAATTTAAATATATGAGAGTTGACGCTTAATTTTTTTGCATTTTTTTTATTACGCCGCACAAGGGAGTATCCTGTACGCATTGATTATGCGGCGTAATCCGTTACAATAAGTTAAGACTCATAGTACACACAAAGGAAAAAATATGGAAATTGAAAATTTATAGATTCCTACATATATCCCAGAAAAAACCATTACAAACATATATTGTAGTTCATTTCATGCAAAATAAGTGCATACGACCACAAATTTAAGTTTGTCGACTCTTATTATGAGACTTATGAAATTTGAAAAGAAGTGAGAACTTACATAGTATAGAACTTGTATAAAGAATATAATCTCAATATTGATAATTTATATGTTTAACACGGAAACAAACCATAATAAACTTATATTTGTAGTGAATTTCTTACAAAATGAAAGGATATAGCCTCTATAGGTACCGCTAGTGAATATAAATAGAAAAAAATACTTAATTTTATTTAACTTACCAGCACTAAAGCAAAATATGACTAGTATCAATGATATGATCGGCAAGTAGTTCATGAAGCCAGCTATGACGTAACCATCTGTTCCACTTATCGTGAAGAACGTGCCGAGTCCCAACTATAAGAAAATAACAATTTTTATATATATATATATATATATATATATATATATATATATATATATATATATATATATATATATATATATATATATATATATGTGTGTGTTATAGTAGTTCCTAAGATTAGCACGCTCAACCAAACGAATTCTTCAGCTTTATATTTGGAATTTCATACAAAAACTACTGGACCGACTAGAAAGCTGTATTTTCACTGTGTGACATAGGCTATATTACATTTAAAATGAAAAGAAGATCCCTAATAACAAAGCAATAATTGGTGTGAAAAAATCAGTCTAAGTAAGAACAAATCTGTCTTCGCATGCGCTTAATTAACGAATTTTAAATCAGGTATTTTTGATACGGCGCCTATTTGGCTATATAAATAAATCTTTCTAGCTATTAATACTATTTATGTTTTTTAAAGTCGGTTAAAATGCAAAGATCTAGATCAATTTTAAAAGAACAATAATAATTGATTACGTAACAACATTTACATCTAAAACATAAAACATTTAATAATTGTGTTCTAGATACTAATAAATTAAAAGTAATTGAAGTAATTATATCAATATATCTATAAAAATATAAGCTTTTGTCTGCGACTTCATCTGCGTTCATATATACTAATATTATCAAGAGGAAACATTTGTTTGTTTGTTTGTTTGACAGCGATAGGCTCCGAAACTATGGAACCGATTTGAGCAATTCTTTTACTATTACAATTGTACATTGTCTATGACGAACATAGGTGGTCATTTTTACAAAAAGTTAGGGGGAAAAAAAAATTTGATAAATATTAAAATAATGGAGTCTAAGAGCATTGTGTTAATGGTTAGAGTATTTCTATCTTGGGTAACTTCACAACAATCGGCGATTATTTTACATAGTATATTTTACATGAATAATATATATATTTTTTTATTTTTAACTGTTTTCTACTTTTGGTATATTTCTATGTTCATATATCGATATCAGTAATTATTATTTTTTATGAGAGATTAACATTGAAATATCTATAACTGGATATGAGCAAAACCATTAATGCTTATTTTTTTTGACTTTTTTTATTTTACAAATTAGGCGATACTAAGATGATTTTAAGTGATATTTTAAGATGATATATATTTAGATATATATTACAAGATGAGATATTTACAGTATTTAAGAGATTTTGATGGATTTTTTTAACATTTTTCATAGTTAAAAAGTAAAATCAGATATCCAATTTTGGTATACCCAGTATTAAATAAGACGCGGAGCTAAATTAACATTAATATAAATTTTTATTTATATATCTGACTTAGCGTTCCGTCTACTATACCTACATGGTATTAGCGACAACATTCGTACTTGCGGCTTCGCCCGCCTTGAACAATACTATTATCTATTTATTAATGAAATTAATTGCGTTCATTTATATATTTATGGCCCATTACTGAAAATTTTCATTTAAATCCGATGTGGCGATTAATAGATATATAGATATAGAAACAATATTTATAGTTATGTTCAGAGAAGTTATGTTATGAGGCCTGAGGGTGAACTATTAGAAATTGACTAAACATTTTGCTTATAATAAAATTAAGGTAAATATATCCCGTTTATCATATTGCCGTGGGATAAAAAGTAGCCTATTTCTTATTCCAAACCATAATCTATCCCTGTTCCAAATAAAATCCCGATCCCTTCAGCCGTTTTAACGTGATTGAGTAACAAACATACATACAAACTCACTAACAAACTCAGTCATAAACTTTCGCATTTATAATATTAGTAATAAAATAGGATACTATTGTATAAACATATAACAACTTACCATTCCAAGCAAATATCCACTAAGGGAAATTAACAAAATAGGCCTCCTGCCAAACGAGTTCATAATCAAAGTCGTACAAAAGCTTGCTAAAACTTGTAAAACTCCTATAACAACTGAGGCTATTTCAGAAGGAACACTAGTATTCGTCGATTCCAAAATAGTTTGCAAGTAAAAATTTATTGCATTCGATCCAATCAATTGACTTCCTGCACAAACGACGATGCCTAGAAATAATCCTTTTAAAAACTGTTTGTTTTTAAGTAAAGCCAGCTTGTCCACTCGTTCTTCTACTTTGTTGCTAGCTGCTTTATATTCTTCTAATTCTTGTTTGGCTATCATTTCTGAGCCACGAATCATTGTGAGTAATTTCATAGCTTCATCTACACGACCTGAAATAAACATTATATATGTATATTTTTATGTCTTTGATTTTGCTGTCTGTACCATTTTTTGCTCTTTTGTAATTTATTTCATTGTTTTTTAAAGTTCACTCACAAGCGAACCGCATACAATGCAACTTGGTATACATGGAAAGACTGGAAGAGCTCTAGGATTCTAATTTGGTTTTGTTGAGCAAAAGCAGGTGTTAGATGATAGATAACATAGTGTTCATACCTCAATATCATATGTGATAAAAAAGTTAATTGAAAGGAATTTTACATCGTATATCAAAGGATATGTCAAATCACATTCAGACACGTGTTTTGAAGTAGGTATGCATAGTTTTATTTTATTTTTAGTGAACATGTTAATTTAAAAAGTGGTTTTACTTTTGCAATTTACATACATATTGCTTGCTTTCTAAGATATTTTATAGTAATGATTACTATAAAAATATCTCAGAAAGCAAGCAATATGCAGCAATAATTACGAAATACTATGAGAAAATATAAGAACGCTTTTTGAACATCCAATTGCGTGATTCAAGCGTTCAAGCGTGCCATAAATCGAAAAAAAAACAGATGACAAATGAAGATTGACAGATAACCAATAGTGGATGCGGACGACGGATGATAACTGAGTCCAAACTAGTTTTCCTGTTCGAGAATACCCGAGGCGAGAATTCCCGAGAAAATACCTCGATGCCTCGAGAATTTCCAAACGTGCATTAAAGCTGACCTCAACCGTCCGAGCTCCGTTTTCTACGTAACGAAAATCCAATCCATCCTTCGAAGTATGTTCTAGAAATTAATCGATGGTAGTCCTGGATAGGCCGAGATCTTTTAGCAAACTATAGAGATATTTTGCTGTTATATGTCTCGTTCCTATTTCCACTTCAAACAAAGTAATTCTAAATCTAGTAAGATTTTTAGGAATATTTGTTCCCCATAGAGCTGTTGTTACAAGTTAATAAATTATTATATATTTTTATCTATTTTTTGTTCTTGATTTGTAATTTATGTAGTGCATTTTATGACAGTAAAAATGTGCCTTTTTAATTTAGTTGATGTCATTCTGTCATTCATAGTATGGAATATAGCTTACAATTAATTGTAAAACATTTTTTTTTTACCTTTTGAAAATATATGAAACGGCGTGTCTGGTAGGGCCAGCAATGGGCAAGTGAAGAGTGCAATCACTCCAGCGAACACGATACTAAAATCCCTATACGACAGAAATGGGCCAACGGAGAGTGTAAACACTATGCCCAGTGAAGAAAACAGCTGTAGAAATGTTCCTAGAGAGCCACGATGTTCTTTCTGAAATGAAAAATATGTTAAATTTTATTACAATTTTTTATTCTTGTTATCAGGCTATGTAGAAATAGGTATATAAGTATGTATTACTTGGTCATATTGGAACCTTAATATTGGCTAACTCACTTTATTTTGCAACCAAGGCAGACAAATAATACAGAAGACACATGGCAGTGCCTGAGGCAATTCTGATAAGTAGGCACAGGGGCTTATAGCTAAATTATTAATTAGCATTCCTTTATTAAGGGACTATGCAATACAAAAATATTATTTCAATTGCCACCAGTATTTCCTGAGATAAATATGTTAAATGGGAAAACCACATAATGATGAAAATGGTGTACCCTCGGTGTGCGAGTACTGCTCTCACTTTATCGATATTTTTTAGTATAGATTTAAATACTTACACTAGCAATCTCGGAGGCGTATATAGGTACAACAGCCAACACAAAAGAGTCGGCTACTGTCATCAATGTTCTGCACAGTATGAAAATCCATACTTCGTTGGCAAAAATTAATACTACAGCCATGACAAGTTTTGGTACTGCCGCCAACAGAACACAGTTCTTTCTTCCGATATTATCAACGAACATACCACCTATGATGTTAGCTGAAACGATTAGGAAATTTTAAATTTATTAGCTTCCATTTTACCCTGTCTATATTAATCTATTTCTTGCTAATCGATTTGCTTAACAAATTGTGCCAGACTGCACATGTAACCTAGTTCGATGACAGTACAATATATTTAAATATAAATGTTCATATCTATACAGGAAACACCAGGAGTGTGAGCTATGCTATGATTATTTATATTGATTTTGTTTTGGCGATGTTGGTACCATTGTGCCGCTGTGCCACAACGGCGTAATTACCTTTTTATTAATATACAAATATATACTAAGTTAAACCTTAGAAACTTACTGAATGTCCCTATTAAATACCCTCCAGATACAATCCAAGAACCTTCTTCCTCTGAAATAGGTCTTGACAAGGGCGTCTCTGTGGCATTGCGTAGTTTTACAAGTGAGGGCGAAGACCATGACAAGCTAGCTCCGGTTGTTAAGACAGCAAAGTTAACTGTAATAAAAATATATATTTATATTATATAATATATATATATTTTTTTGTATTTAAAAATAGTATAGTGTCAAAACATTCCATTTTCCACTTGTCAATTTCAAGGCATCATATGTCTAATAAGATCTTTGTTATTAAGACATATGATGCCATTAAATTATGTGTTATGAACATTTTAAAAGGAACTGCTTAGCACATCCTGGATTGCGCCGGGCCTATCACGTAATAGGCAGAAGAGCTCAGGTCAGTGGCCTTGGACTTGTAACCCATAACGCATTAACACTAACCTTCACTGTCTGAGCTCCTATCTCTACCTAACCAAATTCGAAATCATTCTACTAGTGCCACCTCAAAATGTACGTTCTAGAAATTAATTTATGCATAGTTCTAAACAGACCAAGATCCTTTTAATGAACTGTAGAGGAATTTCACTGTTATTCCTCTCACTAATACTTCTACCACGTACAAATTAACTCTCATTCTATTCCTGGAGTACGGAACTGTAAGTTCTATCAAAATAACACGCTTTAGTGCTTCTAGCGTAAAGGAAGATATCCGGTCTGGATGATGAAAACCAATCTTTTTTACCGGTTTAATCGCGTATAATGTTGAAATATCTTTTTAGAAATCCGACGTTTCGAAAAATTATGACACGAAGAAGTAGAAGAAGGAGAATTAAAAAATAACTATAGAACTAGACTATTAATTTCAGCTTGATTCCACCGGACAATCTTCAAAAAAAAACGGTCTTAACAAACGGACAGACAAACGGACAACACCACCATATAGATAGAACCACTTGTTCTATAAATGTTCCGTTTTTAGCCTTTTGCGGGCACGGAACCCTAAAAACGATGATTGTGGCTACCATTTTCTTACTTTATAGCTCAGCAATACCCTATTCTGATATGGACTCCAATAATATATACTTCTGTTATCTGTCTGTGCAGAAAGCGTAGTTGATTAAGACCAACGAATCGCTATAGGAGCCCCCATTTCTCAACTTTAGAGAGGGGCTCCGGATTTGTTGTGATGACATATGCTCCCATAATCCAATTATAGGAGGATATGTCAACGTCGGGGGATTGTCTGCTAGTGAATACCACCGGTGCCCTTGGCAGGTTACTGTCGAATGTCAGAGAGCCTCGTGCTCTCTTATGGTGACGTGTAGAGATTTATTGGAGTTATATGATGCACCCGTGTGGGTGGAATCTCTCACTACTAGTAATAGGATCCAATTTCGGAAAGCTCAATAGATCATAGCAGTGAGAGCAATTCGGGAATACCGAACAGTATCATGGACGGTAGCCTCCATCTTCTGGTGGGGGATCGCCTTAGGGGTTGCAGGTGGAAGTGCTTTCTAGGGTTCATGCGTTCTGTGCACAGTAGCTTCTGGGTTCTTTGGCAGCAGGCCTAGTGACAGTGAAGGCAGTACGCTCTCATCTAGAGTGCTGGATTAAAAGGGAATGATTGGAATCACCTGCACTAGATTGTACATCGCCGGCGTGACCCGACTGTTATGCAACCGTCGACTCTGCACATCACATCGAATGCCCCACTTGGCCCCCACAACGACACGCTTTGATATCTGTAGTGGGTAGGAACCTCTCTCTATCCAGTGTGGTGGGAGCCATGTTTGATGATGATTGGAACTGGTTTGCAATTGTCTCTTGCGAATCTTTTATCGTGTTCAAGTAAGCCACGGAGCGCACGCGTGAGTGACGACGCGCCCCTGCCCTAGAGCAGCTACCGTGAGAGGGTCACGGTGATCCTCTTGCAAGTCAGCGAGGCTGAGATTTTTCATTTATTGTTACTGGTGCGTATATGCGCATTTGTTCTGCTGTTAATATTGTAACTTTTTGTTTAGTTCTGATCACTACTAGCCACCAGATGAGCACAATTTACTTCGCCAACAGCACGTTGTATGAAAACAAATATTTCCTTCATTTTGTCATTGACATCATTATAATTATTATTGCTTTGGAAAATGTATCAGATTTACATATTAAAACTAACTTTATTTTACGTGTTACTCACAACTAACATTAATTAATCTAACTTTACTACTAAAATGTAAATGTTCTACATATTGAACATTAAGTACACAACAGAGCAGGTTTGAATCGTGACTGTTTTCTTAGACTCAGATAAAACAATACATTGCGCCACAGTCTATTGGATAAGGTAGGCTCTAGTTGTATCTATCGGACTACCGACTTCTGTGAACTATCAACTATGTTGGATATTCTTATAGTCCGTCTCCATCTATCGACAAAGGCTATATTACATAACATTAGCCATTTCGATGGGTACCTGAGTACCTGAGTTACCTTGAGTATCTAAAATGCCTCTTGTGTCATATATATATATATATATATATATATATATATATATATATATATATATATATATATATATATATATATATATATATATATATATATATATATATATATATATATTATGACACCAAGTTATATATAGTTATCTTAGTCATTTCATTTCAGAAGTAGCAGGTAAACGGTTGTTAGATAATAAAGTGACGACTTATAAATAATAGACTTTGAAAGAAAATACATTTAAAACGACTTGTGAGACAATTTGTTAAGACGATAAATGTAAAATATAAATTTACAATTTTTGATATAATATAAAATAAGTGCCAAAGTAGAAATTGTACTGTTTCGTAGGCATTTTAGGTACTCAGGTACCTAGAAACAGTACAATTTCTACTTTGGCACTTATTTTATATTATATCAAAAATTGTAAATTTATCTACAAAGAAACTATGTCAACTACGCGAATTCTTTGAATTACGAGTATTTTATAATTTGCGTTTGCATTCAAAATTGATATCACGCTTAAAGATGAAACTAAAAGCTTCATTTAAAAATAGCTAAAGCCAAATACAGCTTTGTAGGGTTATATTATCTACTTAAGTGCGTACTCACGATCATTTGTCATATTTACGAATTATTTAGTGTGCGCAACGCAAAAAAAACAAAATAGCTGTTTTATTTCCCCTATATAGCAGGCAAAGGAAACCTAGTGTTAAGCCTTGTTACCAGAGCGAGGAAATATAAATAATCAGTACTCTCCTCGTGGGAATCGAACGCACAAGTGTCACGTTTACAGTCAGACACTGCCGCTGCGCTACGACGGCCTTTTTTGTACGCGCACTCTTCTTAAAAATCTAAAAGACGTATGAAATAAAATAAAATAAAACCTTATCAGAAGTTCCGTATATATAGTGGGCAGTCTCATATAGTTATTTAGACGATGGAAAAAACACAAATTAACAATAAAAAAATTTCTGTCTATCTGTGTCTGTATGTTTGTCCGAACTAATATCTATATCTACTATTGTCTTTATTATTATTTTTTTTTAGCTTCACGCTGTACCACACGTAGGGGTAGGCAGAGGGAACCGTAGATTGAAGGTACCTAGTTTTAAGACACTCCGTTCCCCACTTTCCGCCTATCGAGGTATTGCGCGTTACGTTGCGACTTCTGCTTTAGCGAAGAAAATGAAATAATTTATTCTCCCCGAGTGTGAATCGAACCCACAAACCATCGCATTAACAGGCTGACGCTGTGCCTCTGCGGTACGATGCGACGGTCCTCTATGGTCATTATATGAAACAAATTTTGTGTATCTAGTATATAAACCATGCCCATATTATAAGTGTCCAAAAAACCAACGAAGCAAGAGGGTCGAGAATAATCAGATAGTGCCCTCTTCCGCTCCCTCTTCGGTTAGCGTGACTTGGCGAAGCTATTACCGTGGCCCCAAATATATTATATATTTTCGATTAGGGAAATAAGGACGTAAATAGATGGCATTACCGCCATGGTGGTGGACATGATCGCTTTGTTTCTATATTTTATGGTCATCTTCAAATTATACTCCACAATTCAACTCCTTTGGTCGTTGCTGGATCAGCTTGTTGATAACATCATGTTCAGCATTGCTATAGAAGGAGCGTCCTCCGTTGTGGCGTGTAATTGCTACATCTGCGTTTGAGCTGCCATGTAGCTGCAATCTCACCAATTTATATTTACCACTACCACACTACATTTCTGGATTGTCAACACTTTCGATCCCACATTCATCCTGTATCCCTGGTTGGTTATAATTTACAGCTACACAGCCATGTTGGTCTCAAATATTATTAAAAAATAAACGAGTTATAAATAAGCGATTTCCATATCCAACCATATTAAGGTACACAGCTTGTTTGATGCAAAACAATAAAACAAAACAAAAATACAAGGCAATTTGCACTTTAAACTCTTAAATATAAGAAATATTTTACTTGTTAGAGAAAAATTATTACATGATAATATATGATAAGAGATCGAATATTCCAGTAGCGGATTCAACTTTGAAAATTTGCATGAAAAATCAATACACGGAATTAATTTTACATATTCCTATAGTAAAACGATATAATTATATATTTTAATGCGTTGCTAATAAATCGCAGAGTAACAACTAAATGTCAATATAAAAATATATATATAAACCTCTTTGCACGTAGTGCTTGCAATTCCTCAGGGAAAGAGTACCCTCTCCCTCCCCACCTGGTGGGGCAGTTAAGGGCAGTAGAACCAACGGTATTAACCTCATATGCCAAGAAAAAGGAAAGTACTGAGTGTATGATCACGCACGAAACTAACGAACATAGAAGACTAAAACTTCATATTGGAAGAGACGATTTGTCTAAATTCTGAAGGGAACAGGTGTAATTTCATACTTCAAACGCAAGCGAAGTCACAGGCTACAATTTGTTTTGTCGAATAATTATCATAAGTAGGTACCAAAGACAAGTTTAGATCTTATTTCATTAAAAGCTAAAAAACCTTGTCTAGATGCAATTAGTATATATTATGTATTAATAATGATTGTCAGATAAATAATTCTGGCTTAATTAAAAAATTATACTTGCCAATATATTATTTTTTATATATATAAAATATCGGTCAAATGCGAGTGGTCTCACGCGCTGAGGGTTCCGTACAAATTTTATAATTGTAGATCAACGAAAATATACCCACTAAGTAGTGGGGTTTGGGTGGACTTTATGTTTCTTGCTCTTCGAGTTCCTTATTTTTATTTAGTTTAGTTCATTATAGTTTATCACCAGACGTTTCAGATCTAGGATTTTTATATATCAATGAATAATGCTTACCACGCACAATAACTTTTATTAAAGAGCCATTTTTTTTATTTCATGTTGTTTAGCTGTTAAAATAAAAATATTATTTATTCAATTAGGCTATTTCAAGCACTTTCGAATCGTCAATTAACATAAGTGTCAGTATTGTAAGTCCTTCAAATAGCTACCACCAGCTCGGAGGGCAGTTCTGCTGAGAAGAGCTGGCGAGATACTCAACAGTTGCTCTTTTTAATGTAAATTTACAATATATTTACAACTGTGGCTAGCCTCCCGAATGAGCATCAACAGTACTTATCTCCACACACTAACATCTATATAATATTCTTGGATTGAATAGTATACTTTCCATAATAATACGTTTTTAATCTTGACTTTAAATTGCTCAAAGGGTAAGTCTATAAGTATTTGTGGAATTTTATCATACATGCGTATACCTTGGGACACAAACGATTTATTTACCTTCTGAAGGCGAAAACTAGGTGTAATTAGCTTATTTTTACCCCTTGTATTGTATTTTTATATTTATATGTCAATGGAATCTACTTTTCATGCTCGATCATTTTTGTTATGGCAATAATTCATTATTTATTATAACTCAGCTAATCTTGTCTAGTCTTCAAAATAAATTGTAGCCTAAATGCTGACCAGACCTAGCAGTTATGTAATAAAAAGAGGTTCATTCAAATCCGTCCAGTAGATGTACGTGTACAAACAGACAAAAATTTTAAAACATTTTAAAAATGATAAATTCATATTCTATAACTGTTTCACATCTATCTGCATAATTTTTAAAATATGATTTTCTATAGTATCTAGTTTTTCTATAATATCTAGTCTCGTTCCTAGATAAGACTATAAATTCCAAACTCCAGTGGAATGTCCACCTAATAACACTTGCAGATAAACTCAGCTCTACCGCGTTCGCAATTAAAAAATAAAGCAAACGATTGACGTCGATACTACCCGACACAGCCGCAGATATTCAATATTTGTTATGCTAAAAATATCCGTGAGATCTTTAGCTCTTAGAGCTCGAGACTCTTAGTGAGATGTTCTGAAACAAAAAGGTATTCTTGCAACATCTACATACGATAGGAACTAGAAATAAAGATGAGCTTGTAACACCTAGCTATCGCCTCCAAAAAGCAAATAAATCTATCGTCGTATATTACCGTCTATAATAAAATTCTACAATGTATTTTAGTTAGTTAGTGAAGCTCTATTTAATTCTTCTCTATTAAAGAATATTTTAATAACATAAATGTGTGGAATTAAATCATTTGAATTACATGCAGGCGTAGCTACCTTTATATTATTGGCAATCAATAAAATTGTGAATTCAGTATTCAAAACACCAGTTGCGTTTTTTACCGGTTCTTCACAGTTGAACTTAAATGATTTTTTTTTATATTTGAATAACAAGGCAAAGGAGCCGTTGCGTCACCTTATGTTAAGTGATCACCAACGGCCACGACCCCGAGTAACACCAGAGGGGAAAGGTACCCATGTCTTATGATGTAAGGCTCTACGCAACCCCAACGAATCTAGCCTAGTTATAATTTTTTTTTAATTTAAATATGAATTATAGACAATTCGTGCGGACTTCTTATCAGAGCGAGGAGATAAAAATACTTAATTTCCTTAAATTAAGATGCAATCCATAAGGCTTATGCTCATAAAGATAATTTTATGTAAAATAAAAATAGTCTTTAAGTAAATATAACTTTATTACTGTTCCCTTCACTATAGTGTCAACAAATGATGCCCGACCTGAAAATTACTACATAACAAGATAAACACGCACACTATACTTGATACTTATCTATACTAATATTATAATATGAAGCTGAAGAAATTTGGTTGCACGCTCATATCTCAGGAACTAATTGTCCGTATACTTTTCTGCTATTTGCTAATGTTTCATGATTTATTGTAATTATGTGACTTAATGGAGTGAGCAACGATACGGGTAAGAATGGAGGGGGCGAGGAGGGGGGTGATCGTGCCTAAAGATAGGATAAGAATAGTCTAGTGCACAGTGCAAAGCTAAAAGAAAACTCAAACTGAAAACACAAAACTATAATATATATAATATTTGAAAGAAAGAAAATTGCTGGAGATCATGTCCTCCATGTCATGTCATGTCCATGTATATATATATATATATATATATATATATATATATATATATATATATATATATATATATATATATATATATATATATATATACATATATATATATATATATATATATATATATATATATATATATATATATATATATATATATATATATATATATATATATATATATATATATATATATATATATATATATATAGGACAGCCTCGGGCAGTAAACACAGAGTGTCATGACATCAGAATTCTTTACCCACAAAGTCCAAAGCTATTTAAAACAAACTAAAGTAGCGACAAAAAAACTAAAAGTACTTAATTAAACCTGTTCTGTTTTGATGATAATTGATAAGCAAGTTGGTAATATTAATTTAGTGGGTAACCGGTTCACTTTTTTCGAGATTCGGGATTCCGTATCCCAAAAGAAAAATAAGAAACCCTTGTAGGATAATTTTGTTGCCCATCTGTCTGTCTCTAAAGACCATTTTTCTCAAAAACACATGAAGCTATTAACTTGGAATTAGTATAAAAAAACCAAGTAACTCCTTGAAATACAGAAACATCAATAAAAAGATAAGGGTTTTTATGCTGCGTTTCTCCGACAAATATAGTAATGAAATTCACTGAGTAATTAAATCCCGTAGAATTTATGTAAACATACTTTCTGTTGTTCTAACTGATACGGAACCCTCGGTGCGCGGGTACTACTCCACTTGACCGATATATATTCTAATTGGGATGGGAATTTAACCATTCTATGAAGTTTTTATTTGTCTCAACAGATACATAGTACTACAAAGTTAGTATAGAACTCTACGACTCGTCTCTCTCCTGTTTGTTCCGCCTAAATGCATAATCCCATAAATAAAAATAGAATTAAAACGCTAGTAACTAAAAATTGAAACATACTGTGCCTGCAACTTGATTGCATCGATTGCATCGAATTATTTTAGTGTATATGCATTTACAATAGGATCCCAGAAAACGTTCGAGAATGCTCTACATCACAATTTAATACAATTGTAAAAGGTGTTTGTGTGTTAAACGTTAATTATGATACTTAATTCATGTATTTTATAAATGATTAAACGCATTTGGAATAAAATGCTCGCTCCAGTCTGTTTCAAAGGTATCATTGTCACTAGCTAATGGAAAATTTGTAAATGACCAAACTTAAAAAAAGGAGAAAAGAAATGTTTCTGACGTCCAAAAAAAGATTTACAGAGAGAGAGAGAGAGAGAGAGAGAGATTTTATAGAGATTTTTAAAATAAAATTAGATTTTTAATATTATTCTTCACTTCATGCCTAATTTCGACATACTGCGTGTTAATGCCAGAACTTAACGTCACGCTTTTTACCCCAAGTGAAAAACTAGCACCTATTTGTGCAGTACAATGCAATTATGTAAATGCACTTGTTGTATCTAATCTATTTATACGGTTAAATTTATGTAGGTATTTATTTGTTTTAATATATAAAATATAAAAATAATTACTAAGGAAATAGTAGAAATAGATAGCCATATGTCGTATGTAACAAATCCGCCATACATACACGCAATGGAATCTCTTAAGCTCGCCACATTTTTGTCATCTAGCCTATAGCTATAAATGGACTGTTCAACATAAAAAGATAAACACGCCTTTACACATTAGTGTAGATAATTGGTAGTATAGGAACCCCCCACCCTTGCAGCGCTCGCTGTACAACGCACGACTCACGACCACTGTGCTATCTGTGCTATAACACTGTGATATCTTTTGAAATATCAATTTTACTGATATGCTGTAAAAAGCAAATTTAAAATACTAATCTATATAAAACGCTCACCGTATTTGACCAGATAAGGAATAATGCTATATTGTTTAAAATGATTTTATCAATAATTATTTAATTAATTATTATTATTATAATATTAATATACTTAATTAATATAATAATATATTAATTAATTTTATTAATGATTATGATTATTTACTAATTCAACCCACTCTTATCCACTACTAGACATAGTCCCCCCAGGCCAGGGGAGCCACACCCCCCCCCCCCCTCCCCCCAGGGTGCGACAGGGATCCCGGTCGTCCACTTTTTTATAATAATTCATTAATGTACAATTTCATTAATGTCCCTTTATGTTATTGTACTATATATTTAAAACATAAAAATTGTTACTGCGGATCTTTGTACTTTTGTATACAGTTTATAAAGAGGTTCCACCATATATCATTTATACGTACATACATACATAAATATATTGTGCAACATTTTTTTTTAAATCAATATTGTTTTATACGGATCTCTCATGTTTTTGAAATTTTGTGTGACCTATGTTCATCAAAAATAATGTAGGATTCTAATGGTGAAAATTTTTATCAAATTAGTAGTGCTGTTTTGGAGCCTATTCAATTCAAACAAAAAACTAAGTCTACCTTCTTAATAAAATTACTATAAATAAATATCATGTAATTGATGGAAAGTGGACCTAAAGCTTCTCTCTGCATACCCTTCCAGAAACTGACTGTCTGAATGACCCACCAGGATATTTAATATTAATTTTAGCTCAATGCCTCCATGGTCACGAAAAAACTATCTTGACAGACAAACAATAAAAACATCTTACAAGGGTTAAATTTATTCCTTTTGGCGTACTGTACCCTAAAAAATGGCTACCTATTATATATACCTATTATATATGATATAAAGCAATCATGAACAATTCCTTCCAAATCGACTTTTAATAATGTTATAATTTTCTATTTAACAAACCTGCTGAGAGAATAATTACAGGTAATTGATCGTTGAAAGTATTTAGTATTAATATTTATTTAACGCCATTGCGGCGCAATATTGCGGTGTTTGTCTGTAGCCGCTATGATGAGTTCGATACCAATTAGGGGGAATTATTATTTTATTTTCATGTCATTCTGGTATGACTAGGCTAGTCAACGTCGACTTTCGCTACTCAAAGCGGATATCCAATGGTGTTTATCAATATAACACTATGGCAATACCACATGAGAAATGATGAGTAGATTTTTGCTCTTGGAAGTCCTCAAACATTGCTGTCATCCGTTTGTGTACCACTTTTCGTTTTTACTTAAAGAAAACATATTAATTTTTTTGTAAATTTTGAACTCAGGATTAGAACCCGCGCCTCATGGAACGTTTAAACGCTCAGACCACTAAGCCATGCGTTCTTTTTTAAAGTGTTTTTTTTAATTATTTTAATGTGTCCAAACTAAGTTTAGAAAAAGAACTTAAATAAAACATATATTTTTTTTTATTTCAACAAATATATGTTTTAATTGCACCAATAAGTCCCTGAGATAAGTGCTTTTAGATATATAATCGCTAATTCAAAGTAAACGCTAAGCTTGCAGTTTGAGATCACGTGATAGTTGTAGCGCACGTAATGTGGTGTATTTTTGAAAACACGTCAATCGTTATTATTAGCGTATCGTACCTTTAAAAAAAACAAGATCCATATAAGATTACTTTGTTGTCCGTTTGTCTGCGTGTCTGTCTGTCAAGACCGTTTTCTCAAAATTACGTGGCGGAATCAAGCTGAAATCAATATAAAATATCTATAAGTTCTAAGTCAACGCAAACAAAAGATATGAGCGTTTATGTTTAATTTTTTTTACGTTTTTTTACAGGGTATATCCCGCCGTCCTACTGTTATGAAATTTGGCAATAAGTTAGAGCTTATAATACAACCAAAGGGTAAAATCTAAAAATTTGAAATTTATAGATATATCCCAGAATAAAAACCATTACAAACTTATACTGTCATCTGTCATGTAATTTCATTTCATACAAAATGAATGCATACGACCGCAAACTTATGTTTGTCGACTCTTATTAGTTGCATTTCATTGACATACACTGATGAAATATGACTTTCCGTCACTTACAACTTACAGTATATATTAAGGATAAAATCTCAAATTTGAAACCATTACAAACTTACATTTGTAGTGATTTTCATACAAAATGAGTGGATACGACTGCAAATTTAAGTTTGTCAATTTTTAAAAATAGTATTTTACTCAGTGCAATATCTACAATCTTGAAATAGATACGAAACCATCGGGGCGCTCGCACGACTCGCACTTGACCGATATTTTTTGCTTATGAAACAAATGCCGCAAATTGTTATATCCATTATTAAACAGATATTATTAACAAAGAAATAAAAACATATCATATCATATAACAATAAAATGAAAAATAATAATATATAACAATAGCTCATAAATCATTATCATAATTATTCAAGTCGTGCAACTCAAATAACTTCCCGCAATACAAATGTGACATAGGACAGAATATATACTGCTGACTAATTAATTGACTGGATACTATTAATGAATGTATTCCAAGAAAATCTACACACACACACACACATATATATATATATATATATATATATATATATATATATATATATATATATATAATATATATATATATATATATATATATATATTATATATATATATATATATATATATATATATATATATATATATATATATATATATATATTATATATATATATATATATATATATATATATATATATATATATATATATATATTAATAGTAATGAACCTTGCTATAAAATTACGAAGAGACTGCAACTTGCAGCGAATGGAGAATTTCATCACTAAATAAATGCTTTCTAAATTTTTTTTATGTAATAGAGACTACAACGATCCTCAATAAATGGACACATGCATCCTTGAGAATATCGCATTTAATTTAATTAAATCTTTATCATATCAGTAAGTATAGTACCTACAGATACGCAGTTTTTCATTATAGCAATAAATTTGTATTTATGAGATATCCATTTTTTATCCATTTTTTTTTAATCCTACATAAAGTTAATTTAATATACATGAGATTAAGATAAAGTTAAAAAAAATAAAATTAGGACCGTTGTAGCGCAGAGGCACAGCGTCTGCCTGTAGGTCGGTTTGTGGGTTCGATTCACACGCGGGGAGAATGATTTTTTTTCATTTTCTTCGCTCTGGCAACAAGGCAAAGCGCGGTGTTGAGTTCCGCCACTTACACGCAATGCCTCGAATGGCGGAAAGCGGGGAACAGAGTGTCTTAACACTAGGTTCCTTCAACCTACGGTTCCCTCTGCCTACCCTCTGTTATATGCGGGATAAATCGTGAAGATAAATAAAATAATAAATAAATAATATAACATTTTAAGATCATGCAAAGTGGAATCGATTAAGTCGGAAAGCAGACCCTGGCAAGTATGTCGGGATAGTGCTAGATATAAGAAGAATATTCTTATTTCAAATATTAGCTTAAACGTTCGAAAGTAATTTAATATAGGTTTACCAGGATAAGTATTTAATACGTAGATATGTAATATTAATAATAATTACTAAATAATAATTAAAAAAGAAGATCTTATCGCTAAAATCGATCTCTTCTAGACAAGCTTAAGGCCTAGGACGGAAAAGGAAGGAAATGAGTTGAGGCTGTGAACAATAAATATAAGAAAATAGTAATAATAATACTAATATATACTATATATTACATATATATTTATATATATATTGATAATAAACAAATATATATTTAATTATTTATATATATTTGAGTAGAGAACTTTTATTTATGCCTTTAAAATAATATATATTTTATAAATACTATTTATCTCTGTATAAGTTTATTATATGAAAGCATTAACGATATCGATAAAGATTTTTTGTATTTTGTGGTAAGCACTAATTTGATATTTTTGTAACTTTCAATATTAATATGGGCCGTTTACTTTGAAAGTGGTGTAAGTCCAATTTTGAAAAATTATTCTTTTTAATGTGAAAAATTCTTAGTAGTTTGTAAATTGTCTACATTTTTTTATTGACGTATATGTTAAACTTTGCTTGGAACAAACTCAAATTTACTCAACTCGTATTTAGAACGAAATTTTATTTCTCCTCTGGAATCTCCTTCCTTCCTTCTTTAGAGAGGATACTAACAATATAGGTGATTAAACAAGATTTTAAAAATAATTTCAAATTATTTATTTTAAAGTCAAAATGCTATCAGATCTCATATCCACTACCATACACGCCCTAATCCTACACATGATTAGGGCGTCCTTACGTCACAAAATCTTACCCCTTAGTCAAATTGGCCGTTACTAGAAGGGCTATAAGATTAGATCAAAAAACACTTATTGCACAAGAAAGCATAGCAAGCATAGAGAGAATGGAAGGAGGTCTGATCGTTGTTCGCGACCTCTTCCAGAAAACGGTCACCGGAAAGTGGATCTGCATCATATGCATTTTTTTACTTTAAACAGTGATTTCTATAGTAAAATGAAGAAATTGTGTTGATATAAAGCCGATTTCAAATAAATATTTTTATCTTTGAACACTTCTTCACATTAACTTAACTTTATCTTCTTATTACTAAATTAATTATAATAACTTGTTCAATTATTAAATTGAGAATGACACAATTATTAGTATATTAACTTAGCTTTCTTTCGTATAAAATGTAGTCATAAATTTAGGTTTTCGACAAGTGAAATTGTATGGTGTTAATGAAATAATGGCAAACTAATTATACTATAAGAATAAAATTAATTTAAGCCAAAGAATAATTATGATAAACCAGCTAGACCACAATATAAGAATTTGTGTTGATGGCATTTCTCTTTCGGCTGCTTTTTTAAATTTATTTTATTTTATTTATTTACAAGTTACCTTACCCCTTAACGTTTTTTAAACTTATAATTTACGTTATAAAGTTTAAATATTTTATATTTTTCCCCTTGTTGCAAATAGGTTTATTTATTTACAAATACCTGTTTATATGTATATATGTATGTATATATGTATGTATATATGTATGTATGTATATATGTATTTATGTATATATGTATGTATATATGTATTTATTTATATTTACTTTAACAATAACTAAATGAATCACCCCCTCCCGTTTTCATTTATTCTCTTCTCTACCCAAAGGTTGCCTGGATGAGATAGATCTTCTTCTCTTATCTTAGCGATATGGTCAACTTTTTGTACTGTTTCAAATATTATAAATATGTATGTTGACTTGGTGTATTATAACGAGTATTTACTTACTTACTTGTTAAATTATATAGATGTCAAGCATTAACCTTATATACCCTATAGAACTTTTCATAAAGTGAAATCGTCTATTCCAATGTGTAAAATTGTGTGACATTGTACTTCCTAAATATATTCAATGATAGAAACTGAACTAGATTCACTTGACGCGATCAACGTATCTCACAACATGCTTATATAGACAATGTCGACGACATACGCCACAAGATTAACGAAAAACAAGAGAAACCCTCAGACAAAAGTTATCTCTCTTTTATTACATGCATTTGCAAACTAAATAGTCTTTCCTCGTGACCTTTTAAATTCTATTCATAATTAAGAAAAAAAAATCAGAAGAAAAAAGGTACGGACAAAAAAGGTCTGATAAAAGTGGCGTTGAAAATATAAAATAACAAAACTGTTCACTTGTTTACGTTCGTTTGTAGTTGATTGAGATTTGAAGGCAATCATAGTAGCCTTGGCCTAAGTCTTAAGACACACAGAATAAATAACTTAAAATCCAAATATGAAACTCCTCAGCATTCTATGGATGCACTGTGTAGTTGCCCATTATGTGAGCAGGGAGTTTAGAAGTCCCTGGGACATGTGACCTACAATTGGGTCACTGGATTTTAAATGACGCAATGATGCCTCCACTATCGGAGCTGGTCTTTCTTGTATTATATTTAAAAAAAATAGTAATATATGGAATCTAAGTGGAATGATGTGATTAAAATTTAATTTTATAGAGGTAGGGGGAGACCTCGCTTGACCTTCCATCCATCCAGTGTCGAAGATACTGAAAGAATGTCACGTATGCATTAGTATAGAGCACTCCGCAGTAGTGCACACGCAGTAGTCTCCGGAGTTTATATACCCTTGTATAGGGGTTAATGTCACCAGAGTGGACGTGGCGAAAGAGGTATGCAGGGACCAGGAGGTCTAATTTATAAAACAAAACTTAAAAAAATAAATACTAAAAAGACTTAAAAAGAAAATTTTAGTATTTTTTATTATATTTATATTATATTTTTAACTCGTAACTATTGAAAAACAGCGATAATATTAAATTAATACAGCAAAAGACTACATGCATAGATAATAAAGTATTAGAAATCACCAAACAAACATAAATTGAATATTCATGATAATATGAAGTTAATTAATACACATCAAAAAATATATATTATATATTTTTAGCTAATATATATTTTAATTCCGTATTTTAGTTGACATAAAAATTATCAAAAAAATTGTTTAAATGAACTACTACTCCTATAATTGTTTTCTGTGTGTGTGTTTGTATGTGTGTGTGTACCCGAGATAATTAATTATAATCATTTTCTCGCTCTAGTAAGAAGACAAAACGCGGCGTTGAGTTCCGCAACTCAACACGCCATATTTGAAAAATTACTAGTTAAGGTTAAGTATTAACAAATTGTTCATTTATCTTTATATTAATAATATATTATTAACATTTTTTTTTAATTTTAAGATGTTACAACTAAGACAGTAGGATCTATCGTAAATGTCATTTTGACATTTAGTAATATCTACTTACTACAATTCTTCACGATACTGTGTGAAAATTTTCGCCATGTTATGCGTATTTCAAAAGAATAATCGATTTTTATCACTCGTTTTATTTCGTCATATATTCATTAATAATGTAATAATTTTATTAACATACTATGATACTGTTGTCATTTTTATTTCATCAATAATAATCATTGTATGAATAGATATTTAAAACTGTGTCAAGTGGCTTATAAATAATAATAATAATAATAAATGGAAATATACTAAGTAATTATTATAATTTATAACTATGAAATTTATTTATTTATTTCAAATAAGATTATTAAGATTTTTATTAATTTAAATAATAGATGAACTTATTAGTTACTTGTTTCAATAATTTTACTGTAAATATTATTTTTATATTGTATTTGAAAATTAATAGCCTTCATATATATGTAGAGAGCGGAGAAAGGAGTGTTTGGACACTAGGTTTCTCTGTCTATCCTTAAGCATAAAGCATAATCATATTTAAAAAAGAACTTACCTGTCACTACTAATGCATATTGACGAATCAATGGAGACAAGTGTATTTTCATTTTTAATAACTTATATCACTTTATTAATAATCACAAAAATATTTGATATTAAATAAAAGTAAATAGCTACATTAACACAAACTATTTTAACACTAACCACTTATATCACTTAAACTATAATAAACTTAAAAATAAATTTATTTTTTAATTTGACAGTTTTTTTTTTAATTCAAAATTTGATAACGACACGATATTGTTATGCCCAGCTAAGAGTTACGACTACACACTGTACATCTCGCAATGTATGTGGCGAAGCTTGGCTCAAAACACTTTCACTTAACGCAAAACGTAATTTACGTACATACATACTACATACATACATTTATATATGTTTATGTTATTTTATTGAAACGGATCTATTTGTTTTGCTTCCACTATATTTTAAATTATATTTTTTATATACTATATAGTTGTTTTATTAACAAATGGATACTTTATTATATAAATAAATCAATAATTTTAAGTGTACAGATTCGTGTTCGAACGACAACTACAAATATGTCCTTCGATATCTAAAGATTAGCAAATAATTTTAAAATTACGTTGTAAAATGAGACAGAAGATATAATGTTTTAGTTGTACATAATTTATTATACTTTGTAGATAGTGTTTTTTGACGCAGATACATATAGGTGTCCTTTTAGTAAATAGTAAGCAGGATATTTTTAATAAGATTGATTACGAAGTAAGAATTATGGTACCATTATATTAATTTAAATATCAAAGAAGCTCGCAAGAAATAACTGGTGTATAAGGTAGTCTAATTTGATAGGGACAAAATTAAAAATATTAACATTGTCTACATAAATGGCTAAGATTGCCGATTTTTAGCTATAATTTTTTTGGTTTATTTTAATTTATAGTTTATTTGGAAGTTTTCTGAAATATTTTAAATTTGGTTGTGTAGCTATTTGGGACGAGATTCCGGTTCTTCGGTGTCCACCAACACCCTGGTCCCGAACGCTCGAGTGAAATGCCTGCACGCCATCTTATTTTCACAGGTTAAAGAAGGCTTTGCTAAAAAAATATTTACGGTATTCTGTCATGTTTTATTTCAAAACGTTATTTGGTATCGTGTTCTCCTTAATATCTCGTATAATAATTGTCATCGTTTGAAAATGTAGACCACAATATTCTCGAATGAACTTACTGTACATATATTACAATAATAGCTCTTGCAACTACGTAAAATCTTGTATAAAACACAAATTTAAATTCCATATAACTTGATCAAATCGACTTGATGGCTCTAAAACATGACCCACAATACTAAAACGTATAATTAAAATGCATTCCTAACTGGTTACGAGAAATCACCAACAATCACCAACCAGTACAAAAAACCACCTCAATTTTAAAAACCGGTTAAAATGTAAGCTTAACTTAAAACTTAAATATATAAACTTACTATCAATATATAAAATAGCACTGCAAGTAGCGGTTTTGTATTTTTACATTTCGTATGTTTTTTATCCGTTGGTATAAGTTAATATGGACAAGCAAGGATTTGGAGTTGAGGCAGGCTTATCCATCATTACCTTACGCGAATAATACAATAGTACACAATTAGATTTCTTTACGTCCTTTAGTATCTGAAGAATTAGCCTCTTTACTCGAAATTATGAAGAGTTATGTCTTCCGTCGTCATCAGCTTATTAATATTATCATAGATGATGACTACAAAAAGCAAATAGATTATGCTATTTTTAAGACGTTTTATTTAACACCTATAAAACGTGAATGTTTCTTTAGATTTTCCTGGGATTTCATCATCAGATCGTGACATGGTGGTTCTTCATCCGTTTTAAAAAAATAAAATAATTACTTAAATCGATTCACAAATTACTGTGATATCAATTGACATACATAAAAATATATATACACGTCGAACATAGAACCTCCTCCTTTTTTGGAAGTAGGTGAAAAATATTATAATACTCGAATGAGAAATCTGCGCCTGGAACGTATAATATTTAGAATAGATAAAATGTAAGCAAATCAAAAAAAGGCTCTTTAAAAGTAACGACTGATGAAGTGAATATATTTTATAATTTTATTGTATACTAGCGACCCGCTTAAATTAGCTAGATCGCGTTCGTTCTGAAATTTTATACTTACGTCACAATGCAATTCTTCGATTTTGTCGTCGTTTTTTTTTGAATCACTCTTGTTTCTTGCATGTAGATATCAAAACGTAAACGTATATGTAATTAACATTTAGTCTAAGCAAAACTTATAATAACACTTATAATAAAACTTGAAACTTATAATCCAAATCATACCAACACTATTTATTTTTTATTTAAAAGAAGTAAATAGAATTTTTTTTTATTTTTAAATACACCTCGTTCTTCGTTTTTTTTTTACTATAGTCCTGATTCATGTACTACTACTATCATCTATTTCAAACATCGCCAATGTTTAAAATAAAGTATTATACTAAAAAAACGTTATTTGAATTTAAATACAAAGACTCGTATTACAAAGAAATTAAGTAATTTATTCGACATAATCTATTATATATAATTTAGCTTCACTTGTTAGTAATCAATGTAATTAAAATACGAGTATTTTTTTTTTTTTTCTACGCAATCCTTATTGAATGCCAGGATGACAACTGTTATATATGTTGATTTAGGTAAAAATGCTGTCAAGCTGTCAAAATTTGTTCATTCTTTAGTAGATACCAGTAATTAAACTAATTCGACTTCATTGGTATTTTTTTCTTTAAGCAAACTGTTAAAGTGTTGAAATTCATCAATTTTCAAGTCTTTGGCTAATAGCTTTTACGTGATTCGCGAATAAATAAACAAACATACGGACAAAAAAATCCACTGGGTAGTTTTTTTTTTAGCTTATATTTCATAAACTATAAGGATAGCTTAGCAACCTATTAATATACTTTTAATTACATTACCAGATGTATTCTCTCTCTCGACCCCCGAGGGGGAGAGGAAAACGGCTTCAGGGCAGTGCCCTCTTGCCGTTAGGCTCTTCCGCCGCCCATGAATATGGGCGGGTTCTTGGGTTGGGCGTTTGGCCCGAGGTAAAGTGTCCTTAAGAGGGACAAGATTTAAAAGGACTGGACGAAAGAAGTGAGCTATGCGCTACCCGGGCGGTCAGCCCGGCCGAATGAGACCCTCGGTGATCCCGGGGAGGCTCAGCCTAGGCGACCAGCGACCTTGGTTAGCAGCTCAGGAATCAGAAGGAGGGGGGAAGGATGTCTCGAGGTAGTCTTCGGGCGTCCGGCGGACGGGAGTGCCACGGAGCGATGTCTCGGATGTGAGGGTGATCTGAGGCGTCGGAAACACATAATATTGGTTTCCGAAAATGATTTTAAGTTACCTATCAATAGATGGCATTCTATCAAATACTACTAAATATCACTATAACAGCTGTAAATGAAATGATTTGTAACTATTACTGTGACATCTAGCTAGACTGTGGAGATAATTTCTAATTGCAAATTTTATCAACTTTTGCCCTTTGCAACTGTTACTAAGCGAGAATGGAATAATACTACCTTCACTTGAAAGTAATCGAAGTAATCCTTTAACTATCCTTTATATATTGTGTAAGGCTATGAACTATTAGTATGCCAAATGTAACTCATTTTTCTTTAAAAATTTAAATAATTTAAATTTGTAACTTTTCATTTATTTTCCGGGAACAGTATGGAATACCGGAATAAAAACTAAAATTTATGTGCGTTGGGACTATAAGCTATTACTATACAAAAATATCATTAATTTCTATTCAGTAGTTTTTGTTTTATTGAAGGACAAATAAACAGACAGATAGACAGAAAGACAGACAGACAAAAACTCTGCCGAGTGGATTTTTAGCTTCTATTATTGATATATTAACCAACCCAATCAATATTTTTTTGAAATATTTTATGTACAAAATTGGCTTTTCAAATACATAATTTAAAAAAAAATACATAATACAAAACAGTACCTAAATGATAATTTACAATGAAGTCAATTTATAATGAACTTATCCTTTTATATAAATTACTAAAAACAAAACAAAAAAAACTATTTAGAATCATTACGTACAAACAAGTTAATATTCAAAATGACAACAAAAAAAGGTATTTTAATATATTTAATAAATAGTATATTATATAAAAGCAACCGAAAATACTTGATTCCCACAACTTCTAACGCATTTTAATACTACCAAAATTATAACCACATGTAAGTTTTATATTCTGTCGTTATTACATATACATATTTATTTTTAGGTCTTTATTATCTTCATATCTATTAAATAACTTCTCACAAAATTTAAACCTATGTAAAAAAACAAGAATTATGGAATGGAGTCAGTATTTTAGACAATTAGTTATTAAATTTTCACTATTTTTAATCGATATTAATTAAAAAAAAAATAGTGACAAAAGTTTAAGTAACATTGTGTTCTTTGTTTATATTTTGTCTCAAATTAATAGACTAATATTAACTTTTATAAGTTATACTTGCAGTTGACCTACAATAATAAAATGATACGCAACCCTTTGTGCGTGAATTCAACTCGCACTTGACCGATATTTTTACCTTTGTAATAAATTTCGAAACCAACTTGAGAAAATTTAAAAGAAAAAGATAAAGATAAAGGTACTATATATAAAGCTTAGGTTCATAAAACGTGTTACATTTATGTCTCGCCATTGTATAGAAATTTACGACTCACGATGCCTTGTTGCGTACAACTTTCTTGTTATACACCTACATATTACGTACTTGCCTGTATTGAGGCCATTGAGGCGCAGTGGTGTGATATAACGCGAAGCTTTTAGATTTGACTCTCACTTGGAGGAATGATATATTTTCATTTTCCCGCTGTGACCACAACGTGGCGTTGAGTGAAAAGCAAGAAACGGTGTGGCTTAACACTGGACCGTCTCTGCCTGCTGGGGCAGCCATAAGCTGTATGCGGGATACAGCGTGAAGCTGAAATATATAATACATATACATGTACATGTGGCACTTGTTTATAGAAGTGTTTAAATTTATTTTTCTGTCTTTAAACACTTCTGAAGAAAAAAAAAAATAATGTAATTATTTCTTCAATATTCGAATATTTAAAAATATTCTTTACTATGACTACTTGTTGAAGTATGACTTTATATGTAAATAAGCAGGTATATATTTTAAGTATTTTAGCATGCTTACTTCATGAGTCAGAAATAAACGCAAAATCGTCACGTCTTAATGTGCACTGCATTATCCATACAACAGTGTTAGTAATAAACAATAATAAAAAGTAGCGGATTCCAGAGCGGGGAAATGTAAATAATTCATTCCACCAACTGGGAATCGAATTAACAACCATCGCGTTTGCAGCATAATAATATCATCAATTTGACCTTCAACTGCAGTTGCCGTACCTACCATTTAAAGTCACGCGCGACCATGATGTCCCTTGGAAGTGGAGTAAAACTTGTAAAAATACAGCTACTCAATATATACAACGCAATTTGACCTTAAACTGAAGTGCGATGTTCAAATAACTTTATATATATATATATATATATATATATATATATATATATATATATATATATATATATATATATATATATATATATATATATAGTATATGTATATATATATATATATATATATATATATATATATATATATATATATATATATATATATATATATATATATATATCTATATATAGTATATATATATTATATATATATATATATATATATATATATATATATATATATATATATAATATATATATATATAATATATATATATAGATATAATTTAGGCGAGAAATCAACCTTGTAGGACTTAAAATATCCCTAATGTTATCCTTAATGTTATAGTAATAAAAAATGCTTCATAACAGAAATTCCCTTCGAGGAAAATTAGAATTATTCATTTGGTAGCAATAATTTAAATTCAAAAAAATGTTAACCTAGATTAATTTGAAGTTTAAAAGTACAAATTACGTTTAGAAACACGAATTTGGTTCATAAAAATTAATGCTAAAGGTCTGAAAATCGATTAATATTTGAGCAGAGAAATAAAAAGCAATGAAAATTTCAATAAAATTTAACAATAAGTCAAGTGAACGTCTTCATTATATTATTCTATTTTAAATAATAATTAATAAACATAAAAACAATAGGTCTTCATAAAAAAAAAATCTTATCGGTCTTTTACGCCCCCAATGACAAATAAAATGCATACACACACTATAAAATATAAAAAATTTCAACACAAAATCTAAACACAATAATATAATATAAATAAAACATAGTTAATTTAAAGACTTTTCAGATACTGTTTAGTTCGTTAGTGAGATATTCTTTCAATAGCGACTTAAAAGAGAAGATTGATTGGCTTTCTTGAATAGCCTTGGGGAGTTTATTCCAAAGGAGTGGAGCCTGTACGAAAAAGGACTTTTGAAGGACTTTGGTATTGCTCTTTGAAATGTCTAGCATTGGTAAAACACAAGACCTCCTCGAGCGTATAGGAGAGAGAAGGATTATAAAACGAGAACGTAGATAAGGAAGGAAGTTTTGGTAGTTGACTGTTTTAAAAAGAAAAGAAAGGATATGCATATCACGGCGAAAACGAATAGGGAGACAACTAAGCTGAGCTCGAATATATATATATATATATATATATATATATATATATATATATATATATTATATATATATATATATATATATATATATATATATATATATATATATATATATATATATATATATATATATATATATATATATATATATATATATATATATATATATATATATATATATATATATATATATATAATAACGTAAAAATATATTGTAAGCGTTGATAAAAAAACATAATATTAGATATGTACATCGTCTAGGCCATGACTATGGGCTATTACGGTGAAGGCCACAAGTTTTGATAGCATAGTGCGTTAATAATTTATTATCCACCTACTATATAATTGTTTAGTATTTTTTTTTCTTTTTTTATTATGCACATACATTACATGATGATTGTAGTCTATGAACGACTACGAACGTATAAGAGGAAATGGGAAAAGTATGACCATATCTTTTCAGGGTTCCGTAGACGAAGAGCAAAAAGCGGAACCCTTTTAATGTGTGTAAGCTATATTATATACAGAACAGAAACTAAAGAATGTTTTAAGAAACCCTTTTAGAAAAAAATATTAAAAAATTTTAAGCTCTGACCGCTAAGCCGTACGCTTCGAAACTAATCCGAAACGAGGTTATCCGGAAAAGAACCAGTTACCGACATCTCTCGCAGGATAAGTACGTTGAAGTGACAGTGGGCTGGACAGATCTGTCGAAGAACCGATGGCCGTTGGAGCAGACGAGTTCTAGAGTGGAGACCGCGAATTGGCAGACGGATTGTAGGGCGCCCACCAGCTTGATGGACCGACGACCTAAAACAGGTAGCCGGCTCTGACTGGATGCGGAAGGCGGGATCTCTGGCGCACCCTAGGGGAGGCCTATGTCCAGCAGTGGACAGTAATGGGCTGATTTGATGATGATTTGTCATTGACCTGCAATCACGAAATTTATACGGAACAACAGTGCGCGAGTACGAATTTCACTTGACTGATAATTTTTCACAATATATCCATTAAAGGAGAGTTATAAAGAGATAAATATTTCATGACTAATACTTAAGTTAAATTGGCCAGTTTAAATACTGACTGAAGTAAGTTGGAGTCTATTATTTAATTATTTAATGATTTAATACTAGTCTTTAGAAAAGCAATTATTTTGATTTACTCACAAAATGGTTGTTTTTATATATAGGAAAAACTAGATTGAACTGTGGACTATAAAGCAAATTTACAATACGTACTATATATTTAACAAGAATAATTAAGCTATAGAAAACAGAGAACCTAATGGTTTATGACCTAAACTATTCTAAAGAAAAAGGTTTGAATATAAAAAAAACACTTATAGGGATCTATTTTAATCTGTTATATGTAATTCTATGTAAATCGATTATGTGGACATTTCTGATTCAATTTATATGATTATTTTTATTGTTCGAAGGGGGATACTCGTCATTTTTCTTATAATAAAATCATACATATACAAGAACAACCCAGTAATTTTATTAGGCCGATTGCAAAATTAAGGAGGTTTTCAATTTGGTTGTACACGACATAATGTAATTTAATAAACTTTATTGTTAATTTAAATATAATATATATATATATATATATATATATATATATATATATATATATATATATATATATATATATATATATATATATTATATATATATATATATATATATATATATATATATATATATATATATATATATATATATATATTTATATATATATATATATATATATATATATATATATATATATATATATATATATATATATATATATATATATATATATATATATATATGTATATGTATATGTATATATATCATCTCAGAGGGTGTCTAGCCAATTATCTGTCCGATATTTGGTTTCCGGCATACGGGTACGCGACCCCGGGACCTCGAGCCACCACTTTCATAACCCGATCCAATCCATGTAAGTGGTGTCCCTCCCCTATATTCCAAGTCTTTCTGCCTCTTATTCCCTTTCCTTTCTTGGTTTCTCCCAGTAATGGGTTTGGAGGTCAGATGGCAATCGCTCCACAAAAAACCACTTCGCCACTCATATGGACCGATTGGTCTTAGTCGGAAGGCAGACCCTGGCAAAAGCCGGGACTAATGCCAGGAAGAAGAAGAAGAAGAAGGATATAGTAATTATATTATTACATTTTTGGTTCTTAAGTTATCGATACTTTTTCAACTACTATTTGCAATTTTTAAACAATACAAATGTATGTCAAATAATGATAACTGTCAAAATGACGTTTCAAATATAACAACGTATATTTTCATTGTACAAAGCCATTAAATAAAATGTTATTTATGTATTCTAGTAATGTTTTAATACAACTTATCGTAATTTTATAAAGTAGTGCGTATTTTTTTCTCATTAGGTATTTTACTTTCATTTGACATTAGAAATTATAGAACTTAATACATAAACAATAAACTAAACGTCATATCGGATTATTTATTATATTAATTGAAATAAATAAATTGTAATTTAACTATGGATGACGACGACTATTGGAATACTAGCGAGACCAAGGCTAAAGCTTTTAGCTTTGACGACGATGTGGTAAGGCTTTTGCCATACATACAAGAAAAATTAAAAAACATTATTTAATTAGTAATGAATAATTTGTATTTAATATATATTATCTGCAATATGTAGTTTATATATAAAATATTATAATATATTATATACAGTGTTCTTATAATTTAAGCTGTCTCCGCAAGAAATACTAGCAATAGGTCAGAAAACCTACTCAGGGGAAACAGATGACAGTGTCTTCAACTCCACTTTCAATAATGCAAAATCTACACTTTTACCAATATCAAGCTTGGTATCGCCAAAAGTGTTAGATTTAAGTAAGTTTCATTCATTATTTAAATGTTGCTTCCAAATGTCGATACAGACTTTTGAAGATAGAATTATAGAATATTCTTTAAATATAAAATTTAGTTAATAAGTAATATTAAGTGAATAAATACTGTAAAAGCTATTAATAAATATATTGACAAGTATAGTAATAATTTCATATAAAATGTAATTTATTATAGGTTACAGTATTCAAGAGCAATCTGGAGAAGACCTTCACCACCCTTTTAGGGATCTGGTGTCCAAAAAAATAATTAAATTTAGAATATGTACCTTAGACTTTTATAATTGAAATATTGATTTGTAAAGATGTGGTTTTGAAAATCAATTATTAAGTTTTTTTTCTATTATTTAGATAAGGCTTATGTTACATACATTTTATGCAAACTTAAGTCCATATTATCTCAAGTTGTTCTAGCTCAGTCAGGTAAAGATGTAAAAGAGAAGCAAGACGTGGAACCAAGTGTAGCGATAACATTAAAAAGACTTATTCTTGGCAGAAGCTTTTCTTTACAGAAACACAGAAGTTTAAAAAGTAAAACTGAATTGTTAGATGCCGCAATTGCTATTGGAGATGGAAATGCAATACTAAGTGTGAGTGAAAATTTGTCATTGAAACTGATTTATTTTAATTTATTATCTCTCTTTGGACTATCTTCTTCAGGCCCTTGCTGTATCCTGCATGTAGCATGGTATACAGGGAGAATGTAGTATAAAGACACTCTATTTTCTACTTTTTGCTAGAATTATATATATTGCATATTACATAGTGAAATTCAATGCTGTTATTTCTTCTACCAGAACAGAATGAAATTGCATTTCCCCAAGTGGCACAACTGCTATATCTAACTCATTGACTATTACTATTCAAGCTTCTTCTTCTTCTACTTAGCATTATCCCGGCCTATTGCCAGGGTCTGCTTTACTACTTAATCGACTACACTTTGCATGGTCTTGAGCATCCTCAGTGGTTAGTCCATTGGCTCTCATGTCCTGTATCACGACGTCCAGCCATCGCTTCCTTGGGCATCCGGGGGGTCTTACTCCAGGGACAGACATATCAAGGCATTTTCTTCCGATATAGTTTTTAGACCGGCGTAAAACGTGGCCACACCATCTCAGACGACGGTCTGGGAGCTTATCCGCTACGTCACGGACCCCAAAACTACCTCGTATGCGGTCAGCCCGAGTAACGCCACACATCCACCTCAGCATCTTCATCGCCGTGACGTGAAGCTATATCAGCTATAACTCTAGCTATAAGCTATAACTCTTGTATATCAGCCCCTTGAGTATGGGCTGTATTCTGCGAATGCAGACCACACCAGTGACCTCACGCCATTTAGCCCAAGCAGCGCTAACCATAGTCGATGTCTCTGGACTCGTGCATAATGGATCCAAGGTACCTAAACTTCTCCGACTTAACGGCTGGCTCAAGCCCGATGTGGATGGTGCTCGAGTCCGGGTTCCCGCAACTAAACTTTTCAAGTTAACTAAATTCAAAGTTTGGTATCTTTACAGCTCTTAGTAGATTTCGCATTTTTTTTAATTAATAGATTTTAATAAGTACTAATGTGTGAAATATTTTTACACATAATATATACAAATGGAAAAATCCTTATGTTCATCATTCTATCCATCATGTACCACTTATTTCTACGCTCTGATAAGAAGACAGAACAGCATTGAGTTCCTTCACTCAACCCGCTTTTATTTTTCTTTTTTGATAAATTTACAATCAGTTTTCTACTTTAAGGCCAATTGGTGTACTTTAAGGCCAATTTTTGCTACATTATCAAAAATTGGGCTGAAAGTAGTGGAAGGAAAGTGGGGAAGAGAGTGTTTTAACATTAAAATTCTTGTCTCCCATGCTAATAGTGTGTAGCTTTATGTACATATTTCATTTGCAGGTAGTATTATTTTTAATACAAACTTTGAATAAGAAGTTAGTGTATGAACTATTGACTTCTCGAACGATTGCTTTAAATCATTATATAAGCTTTCTGCAAACTGAAAGAAAAATTACGGAACTTAGTGATCTTCTTACGTAAGTAGCTTTTGTATATATATCTTGGAGGTATGTGTGTGGGTATTATGTGTATATATAGACAGTATTATAGTTATTCAATACAAACATAAATAACAAAAAAAAAACAATGATTCTTGATTGATAAAAAAAATTAAAATTATAAAATTTAATTAATGTTACATACTTACATTGCATACAGTATTTAATTGGAGTATTTGTTTTGTCTTTCAAATGTTTCACAATACAATTTTCTTCATTTTCTAGAATGCTAGGAAGGAGTCCAGAAGCAGCTGTAAGCACATTTAAATTTAATTTATAATACTATTGACTTATTATATGTACTTAATAATATCTTATATGAAGAATCATATGATTTATCGCTTTTTTCCCAGGTGTACCAATTTCAGCATATAATTAAAACTCAAGGGAACAGCGTGGATGGGCTATTGAGGAAATTAAACAATTTAATGTCAAATCATTTTAATCTGCCCGGCATTGATGCTCACCAGACAAAAATGTTATCTGATTATATTAAACTATTAGGTAAATACGTTTTTATGCTAGTAAATTCATTGTTAGTTAACTTATTGTGTTAGTAACCTCATTTATGTTAGGTGCCCATTGTGTTAGTAACCTAATTTATGTTAATGGTACACTGTGTTAATAACTTCATTTATGTTAGTGGCACATTTTGTAAATAAATTAATTTATGTTAGTGGCTCATTGTTAGTAACCTCATTGATGTTAATAGCACATTGTGTTTATAACTTAATTTATGTTAGTGACCCATTGTATTACTAACCTCTTTTATGTTAGTGACCCAATGTGTTAATAACTTAATTTATGCTTGTGACCCAATGTGTTAATAACTTAATTTATGCTAATGACCCATTGTATTACTAACCCCTTTTATGTAAGTGACCCCTTATGTTAGTAAACCTATTTATGTTAGTGACCCCTTATGTTAGTAAACCTATTTATGTTAGTTACTAGCATTTATGCCAGTAAACTCATTTTGTTCGAGTGACTCAGTGTCTGACTGTAAATATTGTGATGATTCAATCAAAATTATCAATCTGCACTTAAAAGATATTGATATTTAAATTTTTTAAATTCTTTTTAACTTGTTGAATACAGACCTAGTTTTGTGTTCTAGTTATCATTGTAATATGGATATAATAAGGGATACTGTTATTACTTACATTAGATGTGATTGATGTAAAAACAATTTTTGTGGGCTCAAATCCCATTCAATGATTCATAATTGAAATATAAACATGTATTTAATTCACAGAATGGCAAAAATGTTCCGCCAAAACCGAATTATATAACAAGTCAACGTTACAGTGTCTGTCGCACTGTATTGGCCACCATTGGTCGGAGGGCGGAGGGAATATCATGTCACCGCTCACTCTATGTCAGCGGCAACAGGTTTATGAATATGATATATATATATATATATATATATATATATATATATATATATATATATATATATATATATATATATATATATATATATATATATATATATATATATATATATATATATATATATATATATATATATATATATATATATATTTAGAATAAATATAAATATTATTTTTTAGTTTCACTTTGTATTAAAACACTCCGTTCTCCGCTTTCCGCCATCGAGACATTTCGTGTTGAGTGGTTGAGGATCATATAAATGCTCAGTCAATAGGAATTCAGTGGGAATCGAACCCATGACCGTAGCATTTACAGTACTCAACGCCGCGCTTAGCGTTGTTACCGAACAAAATGAAAATCATTCATCCTATTAAATAAAACAGTTTAACCGGATTAATCGTGTATATTGGATTAACATTTTTTTCGACATTTTTTCGGGTATGGTAGAGTCTACCCGTGACCGACGGACTACTGCATAATGCTCGAAACGTCGGGTTTCCAAAAAATGTCAATATACGCGATTAATCCGGCTAAACGTTTTTATTTAATATGTATAAATCATTCATCCTCCCCTCATGAGAATCGAACCCACAAACCGTCGCGTTTTACAGGCAGTCGCTGTGCCTCTGCGCACACATTATTCGTTACGCACTGTTAAGCACTTCTATTTGACAACGGGGGCGAAGCCGCGGCCAATAGTTAGTTTTTTTATAAGATAGGATATCGATTTTTGAAAATTAAAAAAATACTTACATTATACAATTAAATTAAATTAAAATGTTAACAATTTTATTATCTGTATAAGTTTTTATATCATAATAAAATATGCATTTTTAATATATGCCTTTTCAGATCCCGCCGCTACAGTACGACTGGGTTGTATTGAACGTTCACGCTAATTCTAAAAAATGGGATGTCGTGGAGTCTCTTTTCACCAAAAAAGTAGGTTTTAATTTTTCTATATTTATTTATTTATTAATTGTTTTTTTTTTTCATTTTTGAACATGCTGTATAAATGTTTAATTGATCTGGAGCTGGAATTATATCAACTGTATTTTGGGATATATCTGATTTTATATATATATATATATATATATATATATATATATATATATATATATATATATATATATATATATATATATATATATATATATATATATATATATATATATTTGTTGGCGAGACAAATTAATCTTCTTAACAAAGAAATTTCTTATTTTGATTAAAATTCGTTGAAGTTGAATTCGTTGAACTTTATGATCAGCATCAGGTGTCTGATGAGTTCGATCAGTTCGATTTCGGCATAAATTTGGCCGAATATTCAATAAAAACTCATTACTCGGTTCTCTGTAAGAGATTGCTTAAAGCATTGACCGCATTTGCATATACATTTTACATTTATTTGTTTTATTCTTACGTTGTGTGTGTGTGTGTGTGTGTGTGTGTGTGTGTGTGCAGTATAAATAAAAATAAAAACGCTACTAAATAAGTCAGGCGCAACTTTTGCCTATTTTTCTATTACAACTTTATCTATTATAAACACTAACTATATGTATACAACTTTATCAACATAAATTTGCAACTATATCTATTATAAACACTAACTACTATGTATACAACTAAAAAATATTTCAAATCCTTGGCGCATATTTGATATACTTTCCTTTGATGTTTCAAATTTAATTTAAAATTCAATACTTACCTTATCGTTATACCTTCATCTTTGGATGTTTACCTCGTTCCATTTGTTCAGTAGTTTCATATAAAAGCAAGATATGCGGACAGACAGACACACGAACAATCATATTAGTGTTAATGTTTCTATTTCCCTAATATATAAATCTCTTATTTGAATAACATGTTCCAACATGTCATCGATTTTGGCTTAAAATATTGTTTCACTTGTACACTTTCCCCAGGACTGGTTCGGCCGTACAACAGTCTCGTCGCACATCCCCATAGAAACTCTCCTCTCTACGTTGAACTCTCTCTCCGCCAACAAAAGTTTGATGGCGACGTGTTTAAATAAACTGCAAAATACTGACCAGAGGTTGGCCTTGGCGCAGAAGTATAAGGTATTTTTGATATAATATATTTGATTACAAATCTCTTTTCGAATATTGTAGCTTGTACCTTAAAACTCTCGTAATCAGTTAATTTACAAACTTATTATATAAATGGACAAAAACTTCATTTTTTTTACTTAGAAGACTTCTCTATTTATATACACTCTGTATAGTGTTTGTATATTATACATAAAGTTACGTTGGGCGAAGTGGTTGACTGCCTGTCTTTAAACGCGACGGTTAGGGTTCCGATTCTTCAGTTTGGTTCTCTGGTAGTGGCTGAGTTCCGCCACTCAAGTGTCCACTAGGTGCCTTCTGCCTGCCTTGCTACCATACGCATTATACAGCGTGAAGATAAAAACAAAAAACACTTCTCCATTTTTCACAGCCTGTATAATAATTGCATATTTCCAGGTACATTCAGTTGTAATAGAAACGTTAGCGAAGCAAAAAGACCGCTCCTTCCTAACTAATTACAAAATGACTTTGAACCCACAGTCTGAGGAGTATATATTGGCTGAAAATACTTTGAGAGATAATGTAAGTATCTTTATCGCGGGAATTAAATGTTCAAATTGTAAAATGTTTTTGTTGGTGGGCTATCCAACTATTCTTCGAGGAAGGCTATAGAGTATAGTCTATACGTGACGTATATACACTACACACTATACCCTGCGACTTGGACTACTTGGTCGTGTAACAAGACTCCAATGTCTCGAAAGGTGGTTCCCTCTGTATACTCTGCTATATGCGGGATACAGCGTGAAGCTATTTTTAGCCATTTTTAGTTGTAAATTGTTGCCGGTAAAAGTAAGCAAGCTTTGGACAAAAGAAATAAATATAACACATTACTTAAACTTGACACACACTTTAAATTTGACATTTCAATTAAGTACGTATTGTATGTATATTAATTGATCACGTTATTTTTATTTTATTTCAGTCAATTAAATGGAAGAATTAATTTATTAATTTATTACTAGTGTAAGAAATAAATGGAGATGTAAGAAAATCGAAGATAAAGTACTGATTTAATAAATATTATAATTTATTTTGTCTTTTGTATTTTATTTATCACCTTATCAGTATTGAAAACTATGGTATATACATATATATATATATATATATATATATATATATATATATATATATATATATATATATATATATATATATATATATATATATATATATATATATATATATATATATATATATATATATATATATATATATATATATATAGCCTTAGTGTGGATTAACACTTTAAAATCATAGAAATATTTAATAAAAACAGCATTCTCTCTTGCCAAATGTTCTTTGGAATAATCTTTGGGCAGCGGACAGTGCTGGATTAAGCCCACACGGGGCCCTAGGCCATTGTGACTTTGGGGCCCTCCCTTTTTTAAAAATATTGTAAAATTGATGGTTACTTTTGCATTTCTAGAAACACCTATTTATATCATATCAAGATTCTAAACACAATAAGCGAACAAATCATTGTTTTCCCTAATATTATATATTTTATTTTAAATAATTAACAGTCTTAAAGTTGTACTCTTAGTTCCTATTATAAAATAGTCTTTGGAGACTTCATCTCTATGGAGGGTAAAAACGACGTGCCTTTTCAGAAAAAATTAAAACTTAAAATTCAAAAAAAAATCATATCAAAATTTCGTGGGTCTGATCGTTGGGGGCCCCAGGCCATGGACTAGTCCGGCCTGTTTGGTTATCCATAACTGGTAGCGGATATTTCTGTAAAATATTATAAAACTTGACAACTATTTCGCCTAGCATTGGACAGAGCATCGGCACACAAAAAAGAAGACAATCGCTTTGATCTAAACTACCTGCAGTCTGAGTTGTTACATCGGGTAGTTAAAATCTGCCATGTGTAGGTTTAACTATCCTTTTTAAATACTCTTATTTCGTTCTAACTAAGCGCGCGAAGCCTAAACAAAAGCTAATCTTAAATAAACTGCCGTTTCGCTGCAATTAAGTGTCTTTGCCAGTCTTCTTCATCTATCTGGCATTAGTCCCGGCTTCGTTTGCCAGGGTCTGCCTTCCGACTAAGCCTACTTCACTTTGCTCGGTCTTTAACATCCTCAGTGGACTATGTATTGGCTCTCATGTCCTGCGTCACGACATCCAGCCATCGCTTCCTTGGACGTCCGGGTGGTCTAACTCCAGGGAAAGGACATGTCAAGGCACTTAATTTCGACATAGTTATATAACATGGCCATACCATCTCAGGCGACGCTCTTGGAGCTTATCCGCTACGTCACGGACCCCAAGACTACCTCGAATGAATGTGTTGCGTATGCGGTCAGCCCGAGTTACGCCACACATCCACCTCAGCATCTTCATATGACGTGTGCCAGTAGAGAGCACTAATTAATTCAAACAGTGCTATGATGCTCGAAATCATTCGTTCATTTTATTATATTTAAAAAAAAACATAGATGAAGTTGTAGATTTTAATAAAGCCACAAAGTCTCAAGTCTCTTACAAACCCTCGCTCTGCCACAAACAATACCATAAACAACAAATGACATAAAGGCAAACAAAAAAAAAAACAAACAATTTGAACTTTAAAACAACATTATATTAGTCATCGCCATTACAACAGTTGTCGTCGACGTCGACACCGCACATTTTCAATATATACACACATAGAGTAACACAGAGGAGGCATCTGAGTATCTTGCCACAGCTCCCGCAATCGCAGCAACAACACATTTTTCAGGATATTATTGAAAAAAAAAAAAACTTAAATTCCATAAATCCTTTTTTTAAATCAATGCTAATGTACTTCTTAGAATATTTAAAAAAATATATTTTTTGCTAAAAATACGTCAATTCTATACCATTTTTCTATAATAAATGAAGTGCGATGGTAGAGATTTGATATTTGTATAGAGCAGGTATGTTATCAATGTAAATAAGATAAGAAATCGGGTCTTGGTCGTTAATAACAGTTTTTGTTTCAATGAATAGAATGACTAATATGGAATATTATTAGTTTTTGCGTCACGAGTTCTAGTATGAAGCTAAATGAGTAATATGAAAATTGTTATTTAATAGCTATTGTTTTACAGAACCTAATTAAGTTATAGGTGAGGCCGTTGGCGGTTTGTGTTGGTTCGATATCTACTCGAGGTGTATTAATTCTTTTTATTTTCCTCTCTCTGGTAAAAAGACAAAGATCGGCATTGAGTTCCAACACCTCTCCAAAGGCGGAAAGCGGGGAACGGAGTGTCTCAACACTAGGTCAGTGTGAAGCTACAAAATAAACTTATAGGTGCAGATGACGATATTTATCTCTAGAAGAAATAGGCATTTAGACCTATAGAGAAATAATACAGTTTACTTTCTGGAGGAGATTACTGTTACAAGTTGCTCTTTATTTCTCGTTCCCGTCACATGCCTGTAACAATTTTTATTGGATTGGATATTGTTTATTTTTTTTAATGTAGCAGGATTTCAATCCGCACCTCTAGATCGTCCATGCACTTGGACCACTAAGCTATACGTTCTTAACAACCTACATTGAAATACGGTTGTTACAGCTTATATAGGCATATTGTTAGCATCTCTGTGAAGAGATTTTTACATTTTCTTTAGTGTTGAATAATAAATAACTATTTAAAATATTTAATATATAAATAAGAAAATAGCATACGGTTATATCTGTAACCGGTAACTTCTATAATAATTTATTCTTAAATGAAAAAAGCTGTGTAATTTATATTTCAGTATTGACAAACTAATTTTTACCTGTACCTTGTGATATAAATGAAACGATTAGCACTTAAAATTTTCGAATTAAAAAAAAAACTTTATCTAAATAGAAATAAACAATGCTGTAATTAATTCAACATTTTAATACATTTTTTCTTTTTAAGCAATAAGTAGCATAAATTAATAGTCATAATCAAAATCTCCAAGGCAGTATAACATGAGGTCTTCGCTCAAATATATCTAAATCAGTCAGTATCCATGTCACCAATCTCATCACACCACTGGTCACACCCACACAGATGAAATAACCACACACAACAGGAAAAACAACAACAAACCTTTATACACCGCCAACAACAATCTGAACAACAACAACACATGGTTTAAACATAAATTTTAATTTCAATAACTTGTTGAATATTTTCACACATTGTTTTTATATATAAAAAAAAACTGATAGAGCTCCCTCTTATCGTTTTGCAAAAAAATCTATATATTTAAGTTGAGTACATATGTAGATCATCTTTAAATAAATATTTCGATATTATAAAAATTGCAATTTATTTGCCTCTGTCATATATTATGATGTAGTGACGTTTTATTCTTTTTATTTATAGGTATAGTTATAGGTTAAAAATATATATGGGATGTATCTAGATCAAGCCAGTTCTTCTGACACACTGGTGGTTGTTGTGAGGAGGACTAGAAAAAAATCAGATACTGTAAAATAAAATAACGATGAAATGTGAAGGTTATATAAAAAATAAATCGAGAGAAGAAAAATTGGAACCTGGATCTGTGATGCAAATAAGAAACCTAAAGTACAAAAATGAAAGCCTTTCAATACATTCGTGGAATATTATCATTTTGAGATTTTTGTAGTTTTAAGGAAGCCATTTAGTGGCCTAAGCGCCTCTTACTAGTCTCTACCTCACCAAATTCAAAATATTTGCTTTCGAAGTACATTCTAAAAACGAACTGCACTTTCTAGACAGGCAGGATATTTAACTGGTATATCATATACCTGTCGCTAATACCTCTACCTACCATTTACAAAATAATTCTAAGCTTATCCCCGACCAGTTCGTATTACCTACTTTGTAGTAAAATCTTTGACATTTTCCTAAGGACACGTAAGTATTTCTTTCTAAACTTGCCCAAGCAACGCAACTTTACGTCTGGCAAAATCTGGCGTATTTAAACATACACGTCAAGTTTTTTTTAATAATTAATACTAAAGTAGGTTGTATAGGTTACAAATAAAAAAACAAGTAATAGATGTCTACAACTGTTTTATATTTATCATTCCACTGGCTTCTTCCTCCAGGTAACATGGAAACCAGTGTCGCGAAAAAATTGATCCAAGTCGTCTTGATCTAGCATCAGAAACTAAAGAAAGAAAAAAAACGTATACTTATAATATTTTCCTAGATCATCCAGTGGTATAGCGTGTTACTGCAAACGGTAATGGTGTTGTGGGTTGTTATGGTTATGGGTTCGATTCCCATGGGGATGGGATATTTTCATTTACCCACTCTGACAAAACGAGAGTGTCCTCGCCCTAGGTTCTGTGTTTCCACCCTCTATGGGCCTCTACCCTCCCAACCTGAAGACGGCTTGACCAGCTTCATTCCTTCTCAAATAGAAAATATATTAAATAACTCATACAAGAGTCGTATAACTTACTCCCGACGGCTGTCTTTGAATTTTTTCAGGTGTCTTCTTCAATAGCGCTTTGGCTCCAGGTCTGAAATGGAGTAGATTAATATTTAACTTTATAGCTATTATATAAATAATAAAAGTATTTATTATATGTACTCTTTGTCTTTAATAGGCTTTTTTTAAAAAGAAAAAAAAAATATATTGATATTTTCCATAGCTTTTATGCATTATTAGATTACCAGCTCTGGGCAATTAGCTGCTATCATACATATTTAATATCCAAGGAGTCTACATGTTGGCTGTTCGCCGCCTTGCACCCCGCCTTCAAAAACAACTTAATAATACTATTAATAAAACTCACCGCGGCGGTCTGTTTTGTTCTCTCCATCTGTGCTTTAAAATTGATTCCTAGAAATAATATATATATATATATATATATATATATATATATATATATATATATATATATATATATATATATATATATATATATATATATATATATATATATATATATATATATATATATATATATATATATATATATATATATATATATATATATATTGTATTTTTGCAGCGTTATTGCATATTTGGTACATTTTCGTCGATAGTGCATATTTTACGCACATTCACCTCGCAAAAACTCAGGGAGCGAACTAAAAATTGCTTCACTTTGGTCTCACTGTATTTATTTTTATACAAAAATTATGGAATCTTGGATAAAAAAATTACCTAGGCCAATTTAGGGCTAAAGGCACTGTGATTTTAACAGTCGACAACTACTACAGCCTCATAATTCGTCTTCTAATTCAGATGACAGTTTTTAGAAGAAACACAAAAAAATTATTCAAAAAAAATTGTGGGTCATTCATTGGTTGCGATATTCGTTTCCATCAGTTAAATATGGAAGTATGCCGGAAATTCCTTAAGAAATATTGCACTAATCAGATAATACCGAAAGAATCCACAATTAGAAAAAACTACTTGTCGTCTATCTACAAAGAAGTACGTTAGTGAAATACTCGCTGATCTCTCTGAGAATTTAAGATCCATAAAAAAAGTAGTTCACAAATTTGATAGATCAGAGGCAATAGTAATCATTTCAATTATATGTTATAATAATAATAAAAAAATACAATTACTATTAATATAACTATACAAATATATATAATGTATTAATATAATGGGAAAATAAACGTAAATTCTAATAATAAATGTATTTTTGACTGTGCATATTCTGTGCATATTTTGGCCTTTTGATAGTGCATATAATCCGATGTCTAGTCATAACTAAAGAACTGAACTTGCTGATAAAGTCCCAGATAGGAAATATGCTCGTTGTCTGGCAAATAAAATACACACTAAAATTACTAAAAAAGCAAACATAAGGTAAAAGGGTATCTTATAAATACTACTATACTATAAACTATTAGGGTGGGACTATAAACAAACAAAAACATTGAATTATTTTCAATTTTCCGCTTTTGACAAACGGAGACCGCAGTGACATCGCACCATGTTCTCTCTCCGTTTTAAAACCGGTTAAAAGGGTAAAGCTTTTTTTTTATATGAAATTTATGTATACTTGTCGTGTGGATTTTCGAAAATAGTGCAATTTAGTATTTTCATCTTCATAAGTAGGCTTCGTTGACGCAACCTCACTTACACTTTCTATGTGGTCTCTGGAAATAAAAAAAAAATCTGTTAAACATATTAAATTAAAACAATATCGGTCAAGTGCGAGCAGTACTCGCGCACCGAGGGTTCCGTACCTATATAATTGTAGGTATTCCACTGACGAAATATATATATATATATATATATATATATATATATATATATATATATATATATATATATATATATATATATATATATATATATATATATATATATATATATATTTATATATATATATATATATATATATATATATATATATATATATATATATATATATATATATATATATATGTTTTAAATTTTTTTGTAGTATTTGTTGTTGGTTTATGAGATACACCGTATTGACTTAGTAATTAGGGAGTGTTTCTATTTGGTTCCCGGTCTTACGGTACTTTATGGTACGCAACTTACGGCTACGGTCCTCAGGTACGGAATCCTGTAAAAATTTAAACCTCTGACAAATTTAACATTTGATTATTCCGATGAATTAAAAAATAATTAAATATCTATAATTTTTATAACACTTTTAAGGTACAAACAAAATGTTTAATTCAAGTACTGCATATATAGAATGCAGTAATTTTGACTTGTCATATCCGAAAATAATTTAATAATCATCAAAATAAGACTAATGGCTAAAGAAAAACGGTGTGTCTAGACACTACGCACACGTCTACCTCACTAGAGTAATACAAAAAGCTGAAGATTGGGCTATACGTAAAAAAATATACAAATATTAAATGTATTCATTATTTGTATTAAATTTTTAAAATACCTGAACTTGGCATAATGTGGCCTTTTTTCAGATTTTATTTTTTTCACATTTCCATACTTCATCGTTATTTCATGGTCATGAGGATTCGTTTTGGATAAATCTAGGTGTATCCGATCTACAATCAAAAACATATTCTCATTATGGACTATATATATTTTCTTCGCTCTAAGATATCTGGTAATAAGACGAAGCGCGACGTAGAGTTCCGCCACTCAACACACAATGTTTCGAAAGGCGGAAAGCGGAGAACGGAGTGACTTAACACTCGGTTCCCTCCGCCTACCCTGTTATATGAGGGATACAGCTTGAAGCAATTAATTGTATTTAGAATAGCCATAGTGGCACAGTTATTAAAACATGTATTATGTATTATGTCTGTCTGAGTACTATGTCTGTGCAAGTTACTATATAAACAAAACTTGCTCCAACATATTGTTATATATTAGCTATATTATTAACATATTGTTATATATTAGCTAGACAAAGTGTGTCATTGAGTTTCGCCTCCCGTCATATAAAAAGTAATATAAATAATATAAATAGTATTTATTTATTAAATATAACATAATAATTAATAAAACATCACTCGCGATAAGTATATATACACACAGTACAAGAAGTACGTGTCAAGATTTTAAAGCATTTCAAAGCTTTTGGCCACGGTTTCATAATTTTCAAGACTCAAAAGAATGATGATGTGTTGAGTAACCTCCTTTTCTTATAGAGAAAATATCGTAAAAGTCAACTAAAGACTTAATTTTTTTTGTGAGTTTAATGCTGTTAGCCCTATTGGCCTTGACAGCGACACCGGTTGGGGAGGGAAGAGAGTACTCTGTCCCTGAGAAGTAGCAAGCACTATCGTGTCTGCTTGAGAGGAAACGTCGGCGGCAAGGGCGTCCCCTGCGGGACTCGAACCTCGGCTTGTGGCCGACGAGAGGGCTGAAGGATGTTCCCTATTCTTAGCAAACCAGCCGCGACCTGAAGACGCAGCTGCAGAAACTAAGGCTAATCTGCAGGGACCTAGCAGTCCCTAACCGCTGGGCCCAGCCACGCCAACGCGCGGTCGGGCCGTCAAATATGCTGGACTTCGTCGTCGTTTCCGTCGACGGCGGTGTGAGTGAAAACTTAAGTAAAGACTTGATAAGCGTTCTCTTATAACCGAGGCTCAGAACCCGGGAAATCAAACATTATTGACTATGCTGAATTTACAAATGGTCAAATAGTCGCCAAAGGAATAGTTCAAATTTATTGTAACACGTTTTATAAAAACATTTCCACGAATCTGTTTAATAAAATGCCGCGTCCTGACACTACATACTGCATAACGTTCATGAGCCTAAAACGAGTCGGACTCGCGCACCAATATCTTCGGTTCCATACCAATATCTTTAAAAATGATAATTAAAATCATGTTATATACAAAGTCCATTTAATATATATTTCGTACTAGCATCAGAAATACATTATCTGTGAAAATTTCAACTCTAACTATTACGATTCATGATATACAGCCTGGTGACAGACAGACAGATAGACAGACGAATGGACAAACGGACAGTGGAGTTTTAGTAAAAGAATTCCTTGCCCTTTTCAAAATCAATATCAAAATATTCTTTATTCAATTAGGTCGTTACAAGCACTTTTTAATCGTCAATTTACATTGGAATGTCAGTAGTGACAGTCTTTCAGAAAGCTACCACCAGCTCGGAGGTTCTGCTGAGAAGAGTCGGCGAGAAACTCAACAGTTGCTCCTTGGAAATATACTTTACAAATGATTTATAATAATCATAACTTTCCCAAACAATCATTATAATATTCTTGGATAGAATAATACGCTTTATTACCCTATTAACTTTAACTTCAAATTGTTCTATTGGAAGATCTCATATCCCTTGTGGACGTTTGTTATACATACGTATATATATACGTATATCTTGTGCCATGTATACAGAATCCTAAGGAGAAACGTATACTAACTAGGCAGCAAAGTTACTTTAAACTCTTCAGTGTCATAGTCATCGTAGAATATTTCCGTCGATTCCATGTAATTGGGTAAATGGATTCCCTTAGTCGTGGTAAGACTGGACGTTGGCTTTGTTTCTTCACCATGATTATCATCATTTTTATTATCACCTTCATTTGTTTCATAGTCATCACCTGACTTCCCATATAACGATGTTAGTAGGTCTTCTAACCTTATGAAAATAGTATATTATTATAATTACTATATAAATTAAAAAAAATTTTTTTTTTAGTTAGACCATTTTTTTATCGGGGGGGGATTAGTGTCCAACAGCGTCCGACTGTATGTCCATATATAATCGATTCGGTTGCGGATTCGATTCTCACTCAGGGGAATGAATAATTTTTAGTTCCTCGCTATGGAAAGACAAATTGCAGTGTTTATATACCACTATCCAAGTATTGTGAGAGATCTGACCATTAGCGATCCTGCTTTATACAGCATAAAGCGTACAGCGGGATAGAGCGTGAAGGAAAAAAATAACTCTAAGGTTACAGATAGTAGAAGGTTAAATGACACTTTTTATCTCTCTCCGCGAAGTTTAGGTGATAACGATTCGACATTCAAAAATAAAGAAAAATATATTTACAAAATCCGGCATTGATGAGGGAATTTAAAAATGTGGAAAGCGCGATCTCCTCACGAGACCAGAACTACATGAAACTAGAAATGTCTGTAAATTTCTATCAATAATAGTAAATTTTCTATATAAAAACTTATCCATTCTGTCCTACTTCTGACTGTATTTGTAAGACATTATGTATATAAATTGTATAAACTTACCGGGGCACAGAGCAAAGGATAGGCAGTTCTACTTTTTCTAACTGTTCTTGGAGGACATGTGGCTATCGGACCAGGGTTTAAAGTCTTCTGCCCCAACATGTTAGTATGGGAGAAATCACATACTAATAGTAGACGAATATTGCGATGACCATGGCTTACTGCTCCACAGCCTACTGCTTGGAGAGTCCAAACTGCTAGTTGAGAGAAGTGTCCCCAGATTGTGCCTCTGTAGGATAGAGATTAGGAACAGTTTTTTAGTCACGCTGTATCCCGCATACAGCAGAATAGGTAGAGAAAACCTATTGTTAACCGTTCCCCACTTTCGGCCTGGTTGAATGGCAGATCGCAATGCCGCGCTTTCTCTTGTACTAGTTCATCCGCTCTCACTGGGATTTATATAGGAAATAAGTCTGAACAAGTGTCCGAACACTAACTTAGCAGCAGGCTTAAAAGGTGCAGTAAGTTGTTCCGGCATCACCCTCCTCTTCTCCCCCCACCAAGCGTCCAACACGCGACGGATGGCACGTTGATAGATCAGGTCACCAGTGCCGGTGGGGACTCGCCAGCGTACTTCACCCACACTTTGACCGGCATAGGGATATCGTACTAGAGACATAAAATACATAGACATCGGGTATAAATTTTATTTTTGGATGAGTACAAATCTTGCATTTGATGAGTACAACATTTCGTTCATTACAAGTATTTCGTGAAAGACTCGAGTCGAACTCAATGTTATTATATGCCTTGTAAGTGTACCAGTTGAACACAATTGAATTCCAGACAGGACCAGAAATTTCTATTCTGACATCCTGATTCTGATTCATCCCATGGTATGAATGTATGCCGTTACTTACTGAAGTAAGACATGTTGCAACAAGACGGCTTCAGACATTTATTAACCTTCGAGACTGGCTACCAGATAGTGGAAAATAAATATAAAACATTCTCCCCGAGTGGGAATCGAACCCACAACCTTAGCGCTTACATTACCTTACAGACGCTGTGCCGTTTAAAATTATTTATAATCTATTTACCCAACTAATAGGAAGAAAGTTATACCTATAAAATATTTAACATATCATTATACAAATAACTGCAGTTTGCATTAACATAATAGTCAAGATTTGATAGCTTATCAAGCATTTTATCAAAAATGGCATTTCTTATCTAATATGAAATAATGGTATATATGGTTGTATATCATGATAATATCATAAAAGTTCGGTTGTCTCTGATAGTACCTATGTAAAATATAAAGCAAAATGCTAAAGTTGTAGCTTCTTATACCACTCACGGATACTCCTCTATTCAGGATCGCTGGATATTCTTTATCATAAATTTAAAATAACGCAAATATATAAATAACATAAAACGTACAAGATAAAAAATCAATTTTGTTAAGAAAATGCTATATAACAAATCGGTAAAGTATATTATAACTTCTAGAACATTATCAGTGTGTAAAGTAAGCTAGCTAATAGAAACTTATTAGCGGATTATAAAAAAATAAGTAAGAAGTTTATTTGCATTTTTGAGCGTGCGCTTTTTTAATACAGTTGAAGCGATCGTCGCTAATTAAGTCCTTAATGCCTGAGTGATATCTATATAAATGTAAAAAGGTCTATATTTTATTTAATTAGCGCTAGACATACATACCGGTGGCTCTGCAGTCATCGTGTGCAAATTCACACTGATCGGCCAGACGCTGGGCAAGATGAGCCAATTCGCGATCCCAATTCTATAAAAAAATTGATTTTTTTATTTTTTTTATTTTACACAATTATATACAGTAATACCCCAGACTTGCGCGATAGGTGGGACTAATCGATAACCACTTAAGTTGAATTCGCGTAACTCGGGTTATAATTTTCTAATTAATATATAAATTATTTTTTATATTTATGAGGATCGTTGATTTTCAAAATTTTATAATATCTAACAAGGTAGTTTCGCTACGCAAAGTTTTTCTTTTGTAAAATTTTATCGTAGCATACTAATATATTTTCCTTTGCCTTTCCTTCTAGAAGGAATATTCTGTCTAGAAGGTCGATATTCTAAACTTTTTTCACCCCTTTTCAAATCGAACTGAGGCATTCCGTCAAGTTTCCAATCGTTATTTCATCTTCTGAATGAACAGGATCTAAACTATCAAGATTTTTATTATTTTTCCCTTTATCATGCTGAATATCCTGATTTTTGGAAATCCAGCAGGTGTTCAACGTCCATTTGTCCACCTAACAACTTCTTTAATGGCATTACCAATTAGTTTGACGAATCCGCGTAATTCCGAATTCGCGTGAGTAGTGTAAGTCGAGGTATTACTGTATATATATTTAAGTATACGTTCTCGTGAAAGTTGTAAGTATACATATAACTTAGAGAATAATAAATAAATGTTTACACAGTTTACTTAGCCAAGGAGTTTATTTTTAATACGTTTTGTGAAAAATGATTTGCTATAATTATTAATATTTATTCAATGTTCATTCAAAAAGTAAGTTAAATTATGTATATTTTTTAATGAATTTTAACTTTGAGATCTTCATCATTTAAAACACATAATAAACATATTTAATTACAATTAAATATGTTATTATTTTTAATAATACCTCTTAATCATATTTCAACAAGACTCGAGATTTTTTTAAAATATTCAATAAAAATATATAAATTTTAGGACGTCCATAGTATGTCAAAAAACTGTCATAATGTGACAATTGACTTCACAACAAATAAACGTCGTCAAAGTTACAATAAACGTTACAAAATAATTAACTAATTAGTTAAATTGATCATAACTTTAAGTACTAATCAATATATATTTGATAAATAAAATAAAATAATAGCTAAATATTAAATAGCATGTCTAAATCAGCGCATGTCGTGGACGGAGAAGCGTCCGAATCTGATTCTGAGATTGAAGTGGGAAAGTCTCCAGTAAGTATCTCAATATACAGTATATATAAAATATAACCAAAATATATAGATGTAGATATTCTCTTAATATAGCAGTATAATTTGGGTAATAATTTAATTTTTTTGTCATTTTATATGAACAAAATCACATATTGCTTTGTAGGACACATCCTCAAATTCTCAAGCATTTGTGATATCTGGTGAAGCACCTGAATCAGATGATGGTAATCTATTTTGGATTGTAAATTTATACTTATCAATTTTTATCACAATTACTTTTGTCTATTTGTGAAAACAGCACAAAAAACTGCCTTAAGTATATATAATTTTATTTTAAATTATGCTAGAAACTATATCAAGTTTAATATGAAAATTTCGATTCAATCTCGTTTTTTTTTTAATTTTCTAATCTTTCTATAATTATATTTTAAACATTCGTCCATTCCTTTCCATCTTAATTTTCTTTTTTTAAATATCTAAGTTTGTCAGTCCATCAACCACTAAATCAATCAACTTTAAAAAACCACACAATTTTAATAATTATTATTTAATTTAGTTTTTGACATAAATTAAGTGTTTTTATTAATTTGTTGATTCTTTTTATTATAATGGCTTATTTATATTTTAGAAACAAAAGTGTCATCACATTTCAATGACGAGTTGGATGCTCCTCTACACACGTCTATGTTCCCGTCGTCACCTACCAAGTTGATACACAATTCTATTTTACATCAGAAATTATGTCAGTATATTGAAATTTATTTTTCCAGTATAAATGAAAATATGTACAATATGCAAAAAAGAAGATTGGATAAAGCTTTTGTTCAAAATTTTAAATAAAATAATAAGATTTTCATTGACATATAAACTATATTGACATTTTTAATGAAATGCTTAAAAAATATATTATAATTATTTAAATGATTGAGAGAAGATAATATATGATTCACTGTAGATTTTCTTTAATCATAATAGTATATAAACATAACTAGCTCTAACCGGCTTCACGCATATGGTGAAATGGAAATAACTAAAAAATTTGTTACATCAAAGTGCTACTAGTTTAATGAATAAATTATACAATTTTTTTTTATATAAGCTTTTAGTTCCTGATATAAATGCATTCAACCAAACAAGCTCTTCAGTTTTATAATATTAGTGTAGAAGTATTGTGCTCTCTATGAAGTAAATATTAATAAATTAATTATATTAGCCTATAAAAATGAATAATATAAGCTTTTATTCCTAGGGGAATGCAATGTATCTCTTCGGGCAACGATAGAGGGATTAGTGAAACACACCGCTGACATTTGTGTAGAGAAACTTACTAGAGCCGATAAGACTTTACTTAATGTACAGGTAATATAATTATTTATTTAAAATATAAGTAGTGGTATGTAACATATATTCTGTTTTTTGGACATTTTTTTTTTTAAATCGTGTAATATTTTCTTGGTTAAAAATTTGCACCAATATCAGACAAACTTTAAGAAAAAGGTTTTTAAAAAAGTTATTCAACATGATAAGCATTTACTAATGATATATAAGTATTTAAAGTCCAAAACATCTGACTTGTAATTTTTGGGACTACTTGGTAAATGGTAAAAGTCAAAGTTTACATGAACGAAGGTGCGGATCAAGTTGATAATAATATACGTAGCTTAGCGTTTTGTTAGTGGTTAGTGGGGTAGCCGGAAGGCAAGGAACATCCAAACGCTGCATACCTCTTTCGCCTTGTTCACTGTCATTGACCTCTTCATACATGCCACCTGGGGGTCCTCACTTGACCTTCCTCCACTTTTCTCGAAAGTTACCTGAGGTCTCCCCCTATCTCTCTTACCACTGACATATATCCTTCTCCATTATGAACTTCAAACTTCAACTCCAACTATGAACTTCTCGCTACTAACTAACGTAAAATATGTACCAGAATAAACCTTGTTCCAGGAAAGTATGAGAGCTACAAACGCAAATTTGACTCTAGCAAGGGCGAGACTGAAACAGTTGCACGCGGAATTGGAGAAGGCGAACTGTTCGAGTGCATTGCCCACAGTTAAAATTAAATAATTCTATGTAATATTAAATAAATAGAAAGTTTCTTATTTATATTTTTGTTTCATTTTTTTTCCATTTAATTGTTGCCAAAAAGTGGTGAAGGCTTATTTCGCGAGAATCTGGTTTAATTTTTTACACTTGAGTGGAGATTGAACCGACATCCAATGTGTTTAGTCACAAGATGACCCACTGCGCCACGATGACCTCGGCTAGTTATATAATTAATCTTGAAATAAGATAAAACAGAGTCTCCGTCAATCAGACTCGAAAATTCCGTAACAGATTTTAATGCGGTTTTTACTAATGGAGAGAAAAAAGCATATATCTATCAGAGTACAGTCTAACTACTTTGAAATATAAAACTTACAACTAACATCATAATGTGAGGTCTCGCTACTGGGGCTCCGCCACGGACGTGTTCGTGGCCGGAGGCGATACGTTGACGGCGCCTAGGCATTAGAAATTGTTAAATTTAAATATGATTTTAATTCAGTGTTAATAATTAATTGAAATTAGTTATTGATAAAGTATATATGTTTATTATTGAGACGGTATTATAGATCAATATCGCTATGTGATATAACTTAACAACGTTTTGTAAGAAAAGAAAAATTACAATTTAAGCTATTTAAAAAGTCGCATATAGCCCAATTTTCTGCCTAAATTTGAGACATTACGTGGCGGAACTCTACCGCTGCGGATATTCTATAGTCCTATAGTCTATAGTATCTTCCTTGAATTAAGTCATAAAAAGTCCAGAGTTCAATTTCTTTGTCATATCTTAATAATTTAGATTGAATATCTCAATTAATAATAATCAATGTTAAATCTGATTGTGAAGTAACTTACTGCGTAAAGAAACTTACCTATTTATATAGTGTACAATAAAATGCCTTAGTTCACTTGTAAATTTTATTTGTGAATAATTTCGACACAACGGTCCAGGACCTGCCTGAAAATTTGTATTAATAATATTAGAGCGAACTATGTAGGTACCTAGTACCTACTAGGTACCTAGGTATAATTTCTTCGTCAATTTATATTTTTTAAATGTTTTTCTTTATTTAATTTTAGCTTCACGCTATATCCCAGAGGGAACCTAGAGTTAAGACACTACTTTCTCCACTTTCCGCCTTTTGAAGCATTGCGTATTGGCGGAACTCAACGCCGCGCTTTGGCTTGCTACCTGAGCGACGAAAATGAAAATAGTTCAGTTCCCTTTCATGGAAATCGAACCCACAAACCGTCACGTTTACAGGCAGACGCTATGCCTCTCTGCCACGACGGTCCTCGGATGTTTTGTTGCATGTACCTTAACACCATATAACAGGTCGGATTACGAGCGATGGCTATGAGTTTACTCCTTACTCGGAAGAATGGTTTTGTTTAAAATGTTCCGTAGTCCACACTCTGGTATAATATAACGCGGCGTTGAGTTCCACCACTTAACAAGCAATGTTTTGAATTTGAGCAGAATGCAAAGAACGGAGTGACATCACCCTCTGTCTTTACTGCACATAACAAAGTTGCAAAAATAAAAATTATGAATAAAGAATAGCACATTATTACTTTTACACACACACACACACACACACACACACACAATATTGGGCACAGTTTATTTATTTGTTTATTTTGAAAGAGTTGACACTAATTTATTTTGAAAGAACTTACAACAGGAAACTGGCAAGCCACATGGCTCCCCTTCCCTTGACACAAGCGCCTGTAGCGCAGCGAGCAATACTGGTCGTCTACTGATAGCGAGGATAGCAGACTCAAATTCAACAATAGAAATGCTTGTCGTAACATAATTTATCTATAATAAGAATAGATTTTATATGAAGAATTGAATTTAGAATTAAATTTTAAATGAAGGCTTGCCTCCTGGTCAAATGGAAATTGTAGGTGACCGAGATAGCTCTGACCACTGATACTGTGGGCTACATGGGAACTATTGACATAATGTATTATGGGCTAAGGATATATCCTTCTTCGATATATGGAGTATCCAGAGCATAAAGAACATAGGTTTTTTTTTTATTTGACCACGGGGGTGTAATTGCATATAAAATGTAATACTACTATATGTACTATATGCAAGTCTACTACTATATGTAAATACTTGTCTCTACACATAGTTCTATATAATTTAATTTTTTTATATAAAATGACTCACGTATTTTATGTAATACTAAATACATAATTTATGAGTAAATAATGATACAAATAATAAAATACATATCTAGCTATAATTTGTGCAAATAAAATAAAATTAAAACAACACAACTACAAAGCTGAATAATGACAAAAGTCACTGTAATATGACAATTACAACAGATTATATTTAATATCATATATATTTTTTTTAAATAAGTTAAAGTCTAAAACTCCAGGCTACAGCCTTCAATTTCATTCAAATGGAGTATATTTTTTAAATATTTAAAACATGAAATCCCTTTTTTTCCATTCCAGTAGAAATTTTTGCTATTTCTCGACATTTAACTCCGTTTAGCGCCATCTTGGTGGACTCATGCCGTTGGCCGCCCACACTTGATTTTATTTGGTTAGTCCATCTGCCAGAAGGTAATAACAGCAAGAATAGCAATTGTTAGGAACGCGTCTACATGATGGCCACGACCGCTCTATCAAGTGCAACAACAGAGAAGCAGAAAAATTTTGGCAAATCCTTGCTTAATCCTGTCGTGTCTGTCAGTCACCCAATCAAGAATTTTTATATATGTATATCTTCTTGTTCTTCTTGGCATTAGTCCCGGCTTTTGCCAAGGTCTGCCTTCCGACTGAGCCTACTCCACTTTGCACGGTCTTTAACATCCTCAGTGGATAATTTATTGGCTCTCATGTCTTGTGTCACGACATCCAGCCATCGCTTCCTTGGGCGTCCGGGTGGTCTAACTCCAGGGACAGACATGTCAAGGCACTTCCTTCCGACATAGTTCTCAGATCGGCGCATAACATGGCCATACCATCTCAGGCGACGCTCTTGGAGCTTATCCACTACGTCACGGACCCCAAGACTACCTCGAATGAATGTGTTGCGTATGCGGTCGGACCGCGTCACGCCACACATCCATCTCAGCATCTTCATCTCCGTGACGTGAAGCTCCTGAGTGTGCCGAGATAATGTTGGCCAACATTCGCTGCCGTATATAAGAACAGGTCGGATAATGCTCTTGTATATCAGTCCCTTGAGCTTGGGCGGTATTCTGCTATCGCAGACCACACCAGTGACCTCCCGCCATTTGGCCCAGGCAGCGTTTATACGGGCATGGATGTCGTGGTCGATGCCTCCAGACTCATGCATAACGGCTCCAAGGTACCTGAACTTCTCCGACTTAACGGCTGGCTCAGGCCCGATATGGATGGTGCTCGAGTCCGGGCTCCCACAAGCCATGTACTCGGTCTTCGACACATTCAGTTTGAGACCACCGTTTTCAATCGCACCCTTCCAGGCGTTCACTTTACGCTCCAGCATCAGTCGGTTCTCATCGATGAGTACTATGTCATCGGCATACATCATCAGCCACGGAGGCTGGCATTGGATGTCAGCCGAGACAGTATCCAGCACTACATTGAATAAGAACGGACTAAGAGCTGAGCCCTGGTGAACCCCTACTGTAATCGGGAAGGGCTTGGTGTCGCCAACAGCGGTCCTAACCACTGAAGCGGAGTCGTTGTACATATCTCTGATAACCTCAATATAGGCTTCAGGGATCCCCTTGGATCGCAATGCCCACCAGATACACTGACGTGGCACACAGTCAAAGGCCTTCTGCAGGTCCAAAAAGGCCACATGCAGAGCTCTCCTTTTTTCCCTGTAAGCCTCCATCAAAGTTCTGAGGGCAAAAATGGCATCCATAGTGCCTGATCCTGGTTGAAACCCATACTGTCTCTGAGTCTCAGTATATGTATGTATATATATATATATATATATATATATATATATATATATATATATATAGATATATATATATATATATATATATATATATATATATATATATATATATATATATATATATATATATATATATATATATATAAATAGTTCCATACATTATTTAAATTACATATGTTATATATCAAAAGGATGAAATTTTACATAATCTTACTAGTATACTTCTTTAAGCTATCCCACATGCTCAGGGGCGGCCTTACCTATAGTGCAGGGTGTGCAATGCACACGAGCGCCGTCGTTCCTGCTACTTTTTAATAAAGCAGAAGGACAAGAACAAGGAGATAAAGAAGGACATATAAGAAAATAATAAAAGAAAAACTTCGATTAAATTTTATTATGAAATACAATAATTTATATGTCAGGATATTTACAACGTTATGACTTACCTAACTTAATGTACACGATGACGACACGACGACGACGTCGATGACGTCATACAAATTGTACACGACAGTGGGAAAAGAATCTAGCGCTAGGCTTTAATCAAAATTTCAATCTATACAATCATCAGTTGTATCGAAATTTGTCGAGTAATTAACATTTCGACCGCCGCTATTTTATATATATGTATATATACATATATACATATATCTATATATATATATATATATATATATATATATATATATATATATATATATATATATATATATATATATATATATATATATATATATATATATATATATATATATATATATCTTGAACAATTAAAATATATTATATAAAATATATGTATTTTATTTAAATCATAAATTTCATAATTCATATTACGGACATACAACTGCGGCGGTCGGAGAGTTAACTTTAAACTAATGTAAACATCTTTAAACATGAACTTTTGAAGAGTCCTTAAGTAAATATCTATATATAACAAATATTATACAAGATTTCTCTTAATTAGTTTGAATGAATATTTACTTTTCACTGTTGTAGTGTAGCAGTGGCGCCACTGTCGATAGGTGTCTGATAAAATGCTGTACGACCGGTCATTTAACCAAAATGGAGTAAAAAAAAAGTAAATAATTAAATCAATGCTCGTATTTAATTTAAACTCACTTTAAATTTGCCTTCAAGGCGTTAAAAAAAACAATATATAGAAAGTTAATAATGTAATAAGTCAATACAACCAACGCGGTAGAAGTAGCATCTGAGAGGTATGGCAGCGAAATCTCTCCAGTTTATTAACAGATCTCGGCCTGTCTAGAATTATTGTCAAATAATTTCTAGAACATATTTCAAATGCGATATAATAAATAAACTGATAAATAATAATTTCAAATTTTGTTAAGAAGCCAGAGAATTCTAAACCTACAATAGTGTCGCCAGGCACTGCTTTTAACTCCTCTACAATGAATCTATGGAATGCCAAATAGTTTATCTTAAGAAAATGAAATATATTTTTAATATTTACTTATATATAAATATTTACTTAAGGACCTTATGACAAATAAAAAACCCACGCCATCATGTTTCACAATTTAATATATTATCTTATATATATATATATATATATATATATATATATATATATATATATATATATATATATATATATATATATATATATATATATATATATATACAAAAAATAATACAATTGAGGTGGAAAGTTTATCAATATTTTTATTTACAATTTATTTTTGCAATTAACTAAAAAAAAACATATGTAACGCCAAATTGTATTATATATGAGAATTGGATTTAAAGAACTACTTAAAAAGTTAATTTATGTATGTATGTATGTATGTATGTATAGTTATTATAGAAAATATATAAATTGTGACCCCAAGCATTAATATTTTATTACTATTGAACGTAATTTAAATTTATACAGATAATAATAATTATTTAATTATTGTAACAGTACACATTAATAATAATTGTTGTTTACAAGGAACCATTTTGAATTTTATTATGTTTGTCGAGATAAAGTTAAAAAAAAATAATACATTTAATTCAAACAAAATTTATAATAGTAAGTTTTTCAAGCACAGACAACAAATTACGAATGTCACTCAGCTGTCGCCACAGATTAAACAGATACACGAAATGACATATGCATTCGTTATTATTTTTTATTGCTTTCCGCTGAGCACGAGTGAGGTAGACTAATATGAGCTAAATTTATTTATGTATAAGAGAAAAGAAAATATATAAAATTCTTTTTTGCAAAAAGAATAGATGATTTAATTATCTGCATCAATCTTATATATATATATTTATATATATATATATATATATATATATATATATATATATATATATATATATATATATATATACTTTTAAATATAATGCAATGTTCAATGCACAATGGAAATAATTACTAAAATAAAATACACACGTTTTTGTACCAGGGGAGGGTACCAGATTTTTTAAACGAAAATTTTACCGACCTATTTATATCACCTCTTAGAAATAAATAACTGTCTTGTATCTATGCAGTTTACCGATAATTTTCTAGTCCTACATAATTGTCATATACTAATGTAAAACGGCAAGTTTGTCGCCCTCTAACAGCTGTAGAATGGCAGCAAAAACTTAAAATATTTGAACTTAAAATATATTAAAAGAAATATGCAGATAATTAAATATCTATACAGAGCCGCACTCAGAGACGTCAATAGACATTTAACAGATATTAAACAAGCACAGATACGAGTATATGTCTCTGAGCGCGACCATCCGTGAGAGTATTATAAAGGATTAATCGATTTAGTACTAACTAAATATTTTCACATATTTTTATATATATATTTTTTAAATTATCAATAATTGATTAACGATTAAACAGCAAATCAATAAGTGCTGTTTTCTAGTAAATTAATTTTGTCATAAAATCGATTTTTTGTTATATAATATAATTATATTTATCGAGCGATTATTCGATTTAACTTATATTTTATATTAATACATTGCTTTTGAGGCAGTTATAAAAAAATCGTTATTTCTTATCAATTAAATTTATAAACGAAACAAACTTAAAGCTAAATTATAGTTATTGTGAAACATATTATACCAAATATGGTTAAAAATCATAAATAATCAATATTATTCTATTGAATAGTTGCTTTAAAAAAGAACCGAGTAAAGTATATAGAACGAGATCATAATACAATATAAAGAGAGGTTTAAAATGTAGCTGTCTAAGCAAAAGTGGCATAACGCAATACTACCGTAAAACTGTTATGACATTTATATGTTAAATAAACAACTGACGAGTTCCTGTTTCTGTATCGAATAACTTTTTAACTAGTACAAGATATTATTTAAGCAGATGACTAACAAACGACAGTTAATATTAAGTTAGGGGTGACATTTTCAAAATATGTAATGCTCAATAAAGGATACGAGTCAGCCAAAGTTGACTGCCAAAGTTGCCAGAAGTTGCCAAAGTGACGTCATTAACTCGTAATATATTGTAAGTATAAATAATATTACATATATAACTAAAAAAGTTTAAAAGTATGGGTTATGCCACTTTTAAATTTACAATCAGTTAAATATAATTGTAAATTAACATATAATAAAAAAGAAACATGTCATTTTGTCGATTAAAACTACACTTATAAGAAACACTTTTGAAAACTGACAAATCTTCATTAATTACAATAAAAGCTCATTCCATATTACTTTGTTCTTAACATCTACACTTTCATCAATTTAAATTAAAACACTTTGAAGTGAATTTTGACATTTAAAAAAAATATAATCACTAGCATTTTTACTAGAATAGAAAAATAATAAAAAATGTCATAATTCACTTTCAGATTCGTTTAAAAAAAAAACATACATTTCATTATTAATCTATATGTATGACTGAATAAAAGAAATATAAACTAAACATGTTATTAATTAAACATCTTCAGTAGAACAAAGTGTACTAAAACTGCATCTATTGTTTAAATAATATAGATAATAAATTTGGAACTGTCATTTTAATGTCATTCAATTGATTACAGATTACATATGCATGTATATTTTGTATACAGAAGCAATGTCACTTTGTTCTCAGAAAGATATAATGGAATACATTGGCAGTAGATAAATTATACAAAATAATATAAAAAAGGTATTACGTAAAGCTAACGTCTTCTAATAATTGATATTATCTCGATTACAATACTTATATAACTATGACTATACAAAATATAAATATATATCGCTATGCTATAGTGTTGTGCGTGAATTTAAATATACATATATAAGGAAAAGATTTAATAATACTGAGTAAATAAAGTTTCATATATGTGATGTATTTTTTTCATTTTGATGTTGTATCACGTATACATCAGGATAGGCGGAAAGACTAACAATTTTTAGCCGCCATTTGATACATTATGGCGGAACTCAACGGCGAAGTTTGTCTTATAAGAGCGGGAAAATGAAAATAACTGAACGATGGCTTCAAAATATTATTTAATTAAAAAAAAAGTTCGACCGCGTCCATTGTATGACTATTAAATAATGTGAAAAATTTAATTTATTATTTAATTAAATGTAAATGACAAATAAATGAACAAGGACAGAAAACAGATTTTCACTAACGTGTCGGTACGTGCTATTGCCGTTGTGACGCCTTTTTCCTCTAAAATAGCTTATGCAAAACATAAAATATTTTTTAAATTTAACTAATACTTCCTGAGATAAGCGCGTACAACCCAAAAATTTATTTGATAAATTATTTTTTTGAACAGTTTAGTCATGTTATATTAATATTTTTAAATTCACCACAACATCAATATATCTAAATGCCTTTTAATTAAAGACTTTTTACACGATTTACACGTCAGTCGTAAGAAAATTATATATGTTGCTTATTTACAAGTGCTATATGTGATGTATTGAGAAACGTTAGACATAAAAAAAAATACAATATCCACAGATAATTAATAAATGATAATAATAAGGTCAATAATTAAATAATTGTAAAAAATGTCATGTTTATAATAATATTATTTAATTAATTTACATTGCAAAAAAAATAACCTCTGACCGAAAGAACGAACCAATCAAATCTAACTCAACGAAAGAAAATATTTTTTAATTTTATTTTGCAATTATAAATATGAATCCATATTTAAAATTTAACTTAAACGTATGACGAACATAGTACAATTAGAACAGAAAAATATTACAAGTTACGTATAAAATAGTTTTAAACTGCAGGTAAATAAATAAAAGTGTATACGTCCTCTAAAAGTGAGAAGCACCCTCACCGCGCCACAGCGTCTACTTGCACTGCGCGTCTCGGCGCCAGCGGTCCGCGTGCGCGACGTGCGCGTGCGTGACGTGCGCGTGCGCGTGCGCGTGCCCCAGCGTGACGAGCGCGGACGCGAGCGCCAGGCCGCCGAGCGGGGGCGCGCGCCCGCTGCCGCCCGTGGGCAGGCGCACCAGCAGCGACAGCACGGCCGCGCGCCCCGAGCGGCACGGCTCCAGCGCCACGGGCGCGGGCACGCCGCCGCCTGGGCCGATGTACATTGTACATGTGATAATTACTAATAGAAGTAGAATTCAGGAAAAAATGGAAGCTATTTGAGTGGAATGAAGTGAAAAATTCTGTCTCTATATATCCGAATTATATGGTCTTCCACTCGTAGCTTTACACTTTAACCAAGGTGATACGAGTCGTGACAGCTAGCAAAGATCAAATAGCATTTTTTTAAAGATCGGTATTAGACAAAAAACTCAAATTCTAACCAACCCCTGGTCTGAGGACAATTAGTGAAAGCGCATCTAAGATCAAAATACAGGGGAGAAAAATTAAACTGAATCAGAGCACACGTAGGTATTGCTGGGAACAATCTTGGCTTAAACAGCAGCACTTGCAGATGCTCAGGACTATACCAAAAAAGGAATGATTAAGGAATATTCTGTACGTTTATGTTATGAGAAACCGAAAGGACAAGTTCACCCTACGTACTAACAAGCACGAACACACGCATACAGCAACACACAATACACACACATCCACATCATATTGACACAATGTACACTTAACAGAAACCGTCTAATAGGACCATTGGATATTAAAAAGGAGCGGGTTCGATTCCAGGTACGTCCAAATTTTTTTTTAGTACAGGATATCACTTGAAGATGTTCAAATATGAGTATACTCACTTCCACCCCCTCTCTCCAACTCGATGCTAACTTGGCTGAAAGGCCGCGACGCCATTTGCTCCATCTCTACAAATAGTCTCTGCCTACGCCTGTACAGATCGTATCTCTGAAAGAAAGGAATATTTCAGTGAATTTTCTATTTGCAAAGTTTTTAAATTATTTCAATCATGCCAAAATTGGAAACACATATTTAATATTGCATCGGTATTACGCCTATTGCAAGTTGGACAGAGGAAATCGGAAGCTAAATATTTATTATCTATATGGTGTTCCAAAATAATAAAAAAAAAATAGATCACTCACCTGCTTTATCTTCCACAATAGCGCAGCAAAAAACAACAAGAGAAGGAAACAAGAGGAGAATGTAATAAAAAACTGTTGCAAATTCAATTTGGGGTACTGTGAGAAGGATATCTGGATCCACAATGGCGGTCTGAAGTCGTAGACGTACACGAAGAACGTTGTCAGTGTTATATTCTCTTCTACGCCGAACGCGTGTTCGGATTTTGCGAATCTGTGCACAAATAAACTTTTTTATATATTATTTTATTTTTATTAGGAAAAATATAGAATAATACAAAAATATAAAACAAAAATACAGTTGCACAATAAAGGTTTTACTTTTAGATACAAATAAATGAATAGAATAGCAACTTCATATGAGATATAACGCATGTGTAATATGCATGTATAATATGCATGTATAATAATGTATATAATTTGCGAATAAATAACACATAATTAAATGTGTTAATAATTGTAAAGAAAGAAATTATGAATTCAAATAAGACTTAAAAAAAATTACAGATGAAAAAGAACAATAATGACAGTTATTTTTTTTATATTTATTGCTGTGGAGTAACGGATAGTTGTAGATAATTATTGTTTCACTCTGTATCCGTGCGGGATGAAGCTATAAAAAATATTTTTTTATTTAAAAAATAATATAAAAAAATATATTTGAAATCATAGCACTGAGTCATCTTATATTATAGAAAGCTTCACGATGTATCCCGCATATAGCGGGGTAGACATAGGGAATTTAGTGTTAAGACACGCCGTTTCCCGCTTCCCGCTTTTCGAGACATTGCGTGTTTAGTGGTGGTGCTCAACGCTGGGATTAATCTATGATGATTTATATTAATTTCCCTTTTGCCTGTTATTTCTTATATTAATTGAATATTTGAAAATTTCGAATTTACGATAAAAATCAATAATTTAAATAATAATTAAAAAAAGTATTTTTCATAAAGAATTATTACTACGTATCTATTATTTAATATGAAGAGTAAATCAAGGGAAGCTCGACACGAAAAATGGAATAAATTTTCCCCCATCGAAGCTTTGGACCTTTCAACTTCAAATTATTTTGTTCTGTATGTGTGCGTGTGTGTGTGTGTGTGTGTGTGTGTGTATAATTAAAAACACTTACTTATATCTGAAGTTGGTGCAGTTCAAGTCGCTGAAGAGCACGCGCTCGGCGCGGTCGGCGCGCGTGCGCACGGTGAGGTTCATGCGCGCGTGCGCCGAGCACGTGATGCTGAAGTCCGCGTCCACGTCCGGCTTCACGGGCGCGTTACGGAAGTTGATGGCCGACAGGTGCCGGTCCTCCTTCTTGGACAGGTTGAACGTGAACTGGTAGTCCACGGCCAGGTCGTCTGTGGGCATGCGGGCGTGCGGGGCATTCGTGAGCGACTGATTGTACACGGGTCGGTCGTGGGTTCGAGTCCCGTGGGAGAAGAATTCATTTTTATTTTTTTCGCACTAGCGAACTTGCGTTTGCGTAAGCGGTGTTGAGTTCCGCCACTCAACACGAAAGTCTCGCTTTAATATGCGTTTCACGCGATACAGCGTGAACTAATAATTTTATTTATTGTAAAAAACATGTACACGTATGTACCATTATAAAATTTCTTATGTACAATACAATAATAAAAATATTCATTACTTATACATAGTAATTTATAAGCGATACTTAAAAGTCAATTGAAATATAAAAAATATATGTGTTTTATGCAAATTAAATAAAAGTTACATAACAGCACACAAAACATATTCAAACTTCTTCTTAAGACAATTTTTACTATATAAACACATACTAAATGCTACAAGCCAATGACGTCACAACATAGCAATACACAAAACAAGGCCACTCACAATAACACCCCTTGTTGTACAAGTCCGCGTGATAGTGGTTCGTGTTGTCGCACTTGTCGCAGCGGTCCCCCGCCATGCCCTTGGTGCTGCAGTAGCAGCGGCCGGTGTCCGCCGCGCACGACACCGCTTGCGCGTTGCACTCGCACGCTGGAATGCAACGAGCTTATTATATTGCGTCGGATTTATAGACTAGCTGCACACCGCGTGTCTGCGTGTATGTGTACACTCACGCTGGCACACGCCCCCGTTGAGCGGGCTGCCCCAGTGCGCGGGCGCGCACGCGTCGCAGTGGTCGCCGAGCGCGCGCGCGCCGCAGGGCCGCACGCAGCGCGCCGCCGCGTCACATACCGCGTGGCCGTTGCACTGGCACGGCGGGCACGACGTGAAGTGCCAGCTGGATACATATATGGATATTACAAAACTATAATAACAAAATTTTAGTAATTTGTTGGTTTGAAAAAAAGGACAATAAATCGGAGTATTTCTTATTGTAATATTTCTCTGACAGGACGAACTAAGCTCACCGTCGATGAGGGCAGACGTGCGGGTGGTGCGCGCGCCGCTCGCCGCCCGGCAGGCACACGCCGCGCCCGCCGCCCAGCCCGTCGTCGCACCAGCCGCACGCGGGCTCGGCCAGGCAGGCGGCGCAGGACGCGTGCGCGGCACACCCGGCCGCGGCGGCGGTCGCGCCCGCACTGGCCGCGCCGGCCGCCCCTACCGCCCCCGCCGCGCAGCCGCCCGTGGACCACGCGCGACACCCGCCTAAGGGAAACGAGGCACCGTATGCGTTCTGTGTGGAAATTAATATTTATTGAGTTATATGAAAATTAAAAGAGTCACTTAATTTCTATTTTAAGTTTAAAATTCAACTTGTTCACACTTAATCCCACACAACACAAGACTCGGTTCAGGCTGCACCTTGTTTCGTCGTAATTTGTCGTAATTAAATATGTATGTTTGATTAATTTATTATTTTTGATTAGATTTATTATTAATATTTAAAAATAATGACTACACACAGACAATAATTGTAAACAGCATTTTCCAATCTTTCACGTCTTCAGTATTATTTACATCCACAATTAACACAAAACAAAATCTAGATCTGCACAATGCATTGGCCACGTATTGTTCTCTCTCTCTCTCTTTCTTTCTTCATGTGTGTACATATCTCCGTCTCGCTCGCACCCACCTTGTCGACGCACCGCTCGGCGGAGGCGCACCAGATGCACTCCTCGGCGGTGCAGTTGGCGCAGGTGCGGAAGCTCGCGCAGGCCGCGCTGCACACGCCCGTGGCGGTGGCCGCTACACTCCTGTAAACATCAGCATCAGTATTTAAATTGCTGTTTTTGTATAGAAAATATTGATTATTGATAAATACGATAAACAACGGAGCGAAATAAATAAATACATTATGGTAAGGCGTAGTTTGAAAAACGATTTCTATAGATATTTCGTTATATCTGTATGTAATAATTTACTTACAAGATTTTATAAATGTGAATTTCAATACTATCACATACACCTATTTCAATTTCACTTTCCCGCTTAATACGTTTTAGTTGGATCCTATATAAAATCGCCTCAAGTAAATCGCAAGTTGTATATTTTTATTGAATATAAATATAAAATAAATACCTTATATCAGTAGATGAATTGGCAGGACGACATTTGACCGTATCATAGTCCCAGTAACACGCTCGTTGACTTAACTCCTCGGAACCCTGTAATGTATGACAATAATTGATTTTTTAAAATGTCGTATATATATGAACTAAGATATTATTTCCTATATAATCTATACGGGACAGTGTTTGACTGTGCTAGCTACACTTAGAGGAATTACTTATACTAATTTGCCTACCGTGATAAGATAAATATAAATGTTATCGAGTATAAAACTAAGTTCTCTCTGCACACTACATGCGGTTTAGCTGAAACGAAACTTTTCTAATAACATATCAATAAGACATTACAGTATACAATCCACTAACGTGCGGGTGCCGGTGCGCGTGCGCGTGGCAGGCGGCGCACGAGTGGTAGCGCGCGCACGCCTCGCCGCCCGAGCTTGCCGACACGCACTCCTCCACCGTCAGCGCCAGCTGCAATGTGTGCAATGCTTGTTTAGCTTGGTAGGGGCCGTTGTGGGTGCGATTCCCGTGAGGGAGAGCGGATTATTTTTAGTTTTCTCCCTCGGGTAACCAAATTAAACTTGGCTGAGTTAATCTATGGGGACGTGTTCGCTTGTACGCATTTATTTGATATGCGGGCAGTCCGGCGTACTCCGCAGACTCCTGACCTAGTAGGAGGCCCTGAAGTGGCAATGGTTGTCAGTGGCAGCAAGCGCGCTGCGGGCGATCGGAGGGAGCGCATCCATTTCAGTCCCCCGGACACTACCCGGCTATGGTTTTGGGCCTTCCTGTCTTTTTAATTACAAACGTAGGCTAATGTTACGTCGTACATTATTGGATGATTCTCTCTGTTGGATCTCAAGCAGCGTGGGGGAGTTAAGCACACACACCGACCCAGGATTTTCAGAACACTGCCAAAAATGTGCAGTGCCCGAAAAAAAAGTTTATTGAAATAAACACTATGATCATATACATTTACGCTCATGGGTGTCTCTTTTGAATTGGATGTAAACTATTTTTTCTTTGGAATGCAGGGGCAAGCACAAATTTAAAAAAATTCGAGGGAAACTCCTAAGCGTAACATCACGGGATCGAAGCTTTACACGAAGTAACACAGATGTAGTCTCTCTCCGAACCCACCATGTTGGAAGGAAAACGGCTTCAGTGTCTGTAAACTATCTTTCTCTTCCCATAAGCCAGGTTATAGGTGTGGATGGCCTTGGGTTGCAAGTGACTATTGGCCATATAAATGCCTTAAGAGGTGGTTAAGAATTAAATACGGACAAAGGAGTGAGCATGCCTACCGGCGGTCAGCCCGCGAATGAGCACTCCAAGAATCCCGGGGAGGCTGCACGAACAAAACGTCTTATGTAACAGCTCAGGATCAGAAGGATGAGGGAGGATGTGTTCGATTCTTCGGGATTGGAGGCGACGGGAGTTCACGGACCGATTCGGATGTGCAGGAGATCCGAGCGTGCGGACCGTTAACCGGCAGCTAGTTGGGTGATGTTTTTTTTTTTTTTTTACGTACAAATAGTATGTAAAAAAAAACGATATAAATCTAAATTCTCACCAAAAAACAGGTTCCACGTGCAGGCTCTGACGGAGTCGTCGTACGATTGCTTCCAGCCTATATCTTCTAGCTGCAACAAATAGTTTTAATCACAACAAATTTTATGAAGAAAAGCAAAAAAAAAAAAATTATGTTATGTAAATACTATTTAAAAAGTGACAAAATGTTTCAATTGGGACTCTTTTCTCCATTTTTCATTTATTATAGATTACCGCTTTATTTTCTCAAATTAGAGGAATAATAATAATAATGTACCATAATTACCACTTCGAATGGGGATTGAACTAAAACTATCAAATATAATATATATATATATATTAATATATATATATATATTATATATATATATATATATAATATATAATATATATTATATATATATATATATATAAATACATACATATCTATATATAAATTATATAGATATGTGTATAAATATGCGTAAATTTGATGTAAAAACTTACAACAATATCTTAACACTGCTACTAGCATTCGATAATTTTGTTTAAAAGGTTCTAAACAAACATTGATTCTTGTCGAAAAGTTTAACTATTTTTTAATAAACATAATACTGTCTATAAGAATAATTCATAATTGAGGACCGTCGTGGTGCTGAGGCCCAGCGTCTGCTTGTAAGCGCGACAGTTTGTGGGTTCGATTAATAGAATTATAGAATTAATAAAATGAATTTTCTTCGCTATGGTAACAAGAAAAATTGTCGCATTGAGTTCCACCACCCAACACGCAATGCTCGCAGCCACAGAAAGTGGTGAACAGGTTGGTTTTAACACTAGGTTTATTCCGCCTACGGTTCCCTCTGCCTACCCTGCCATATGCGGGATGGAAAATGATGAACCAAAAAGAATCTGTCTAATATATATATATAGTAAATGACTGCTGACGAATGCGAGGCGCGTCCACACTCACCGCGACGCACGCGCGGTCGGCGCGCCGCCACGCGCAGGCGCGCGCCGCCCGGTGCGCCGCGTCCAGGCAGGCGAGCTCGTCGCCGAACGCGGCGCACGCGGCGCCCGCCTCGAACGACAGCGCGTCCGACCTCAGGCGGCCGTCGAAACTGGAATCGTTTAAGGGGAATAATATTTATGATAGCTTTTTAAGATTAAAAGGAAATGAGATTTTAAATTAATTTAGGCTTTGTTGCTTTAATACTACACACATTGTAGTTAGTAGTACTGAAAAACCGAAAGTATTATTTCGAAATACTATAAACGCAATTAAAATAATTTTAATAAAAAATATTTGGGGGGATACAGCGTGAAGCTGTATATATATTAGAGAGACATTACCCGCCATGTACGATGACGGTGGGTCGTGACGTTTTAGGTAAAATGGCAGCCGCATGCGCCGCGCGGGCTGAACTCTGCGGCCCCTGGATTGTGTACCACGCGCTGCATCTAGAGGAAAACAATTGAAAAATAAACTAAAAAAGATACATAAAAATATTAACATTAATAAGCAAATTTTAAATTAAATTTTCTATGTACTATACCGGTTTTTTAAAAATGTATAAGTCCGGAATTAATCCTAATATATTATTATTTATTAATAAGAAAAATCTAATGCCAATTTTATTTTACCTTTTAAATTTACTTACATCACCACAAAGCTACCAAATCAACTACCCCACATAAAAAAAAATGTACCCAATAAACTGGTTTCCATACCTAACATCGTATATCAAGGCGGCGGAGGAGTAGCACTGCTCCGCCGCGGCGGCGGTCGCGGCGGCGCTGTCGTTGTGGGCGTTGCCGCCGAACACTAACATTATACCTGGAAATAAATGTATAACAATAAAATAGTAAAATCTGAATTGCGCATATTTAGAATTACTGGACAAATTTTTTTTATTATATACATATAGTGGCCGGGAGGTGCATAGGGTCAACTAAACATGTAGACTAGAAATCTTTGTACAGTATATTAGGCCAATTAAATGAAAAAATGTATGTAAAGAGATTACTTCTTATTTCTCCTTTTCTGTTACTACATTATTATAAAAACCAATGAAATTATATAGCGCCATGGGACAGGGAAATTATCCGTTATAAACTACGAATGATTCGAAATAATTTTATACCCGCCATCATGACCAAAATGAATATAGCATTTTTCTTATATTATTCAGATCCAAAATACTATATCAGTTACATCACTACTTTCAACGACAACGGGTGCTAAATGGTAAATTTACAAAAAAACTAACTTGAATCATATTATACTTTATCACTAAAGTTATCACTATATAACACAAACTTACCAGGCGATACAAAAATAGCCGTATGCAAATATCTGGGCGTAGGCGCGGCGGGCAACGGCCGCCATATGCGCGTCTCCACTTCGTACTCGTAGAGCGCCGACGACGGCGCCTGAAATGTAAAAATACACATATATTAGTTAATATTAATGGATTCTTTACAATATTATAATATCTTGAGTTTGTAGTTTATGTAGTGTAATGTATGTGTGTAGCTCACCTGCGTGGCCTCCGACTCGGACACGAGGCCGGCGTGCACGAACACGCGGCCGGACAGCGCGTCGCGGCGCGCGGAGTGCGCGAACCCGCCGCGCGCCGCCCACCCGCGCGCGCCCGCCGCCGCCCACGCGCCCTCCTCGATGTGGTACTCCTGGAGCACAACACACTTTATAGACAAACGTGTCGGGACTCGTACCCGCATAAATATATAATTGTACATTACGTGCACCTCTTTGACGATGCCCTAGTACGCATAGGCTCTAGAACGCTCCCGAGTACTAAACTACGCATCGTATATAGTGCATACAGATACAAGAATTAGAGTACGCATTAAAATAATAAATACTTATTCTTCAACAGACAATAAAACAAATAGGCTAACCTGTACAAGATGCAAATAACCGTAATGTGGCGAGTGTCCAAAAAACACAAGCATCACGGGTTTCTTTGTCGCACCTAGATACACCAGCACTGCCGTGTGACCCGATAAATGGAGACCACCTGGAGAAATTATGAAAAAAAAAAATTTTTTTAGTTGTCCCAACTTTACGCCTATTAAATTACTACTTTTGAGAAAATATCGGGACTTTAACTAAAAAATTAAAATCACTAGTAAGATTTTTTGACGTTTTATTTCAATAACAATAGAGGTACTTCTTTTGTTTATTCAATCTTTACACTTTATTGTCATTCTATTTCGAAAATTGTATCATGTGAGTCGACCCTCTTCACCAGAAAAACAACAAAATGATATTTTTTTTTATAATTTAAAAAAAAAATACATATATACACTATTTAAAGAAAGTGTAATGTAATATTTTTTAGTCTCACGCTGTATCCCGCATATACGCTCCGTAGTGGAACTCAATGCCTTGCCTTCTTGCCAGAGCGAGGAAATGAAAAATAAGCCATTTCCCCAAATGGGAACCAAACTCAGAACCGTCGCGTTTACAGTGCACTGTGCCGTTTCGAAACGACGGCCAATTCATGTTCGTATTTTCTATAATGAATGAAACTACTTTCTTCAAACGATTAAACCCCAGAAGAACCCCACAGGAGGAGAATTCTCCCATCATAAAACAAGATCTAGTACAGACAAGGGATAGTACAGAATTGTATGCATTTATGCCACTTACGCTTTTAAGCTTATGTCCACCAGCTCGATGCCCAGATCAGGCAGATGCAGGTTTTATTTGATGATTTAAAACATGTTTCTATTGTCATTTCTAATTAAAAAAAATATCTAACATTTAATTGCAGTTGTATTACATACCACAATGCTTCATAGGCGCTTGTCGATGCGGCGAACAAGTGGTAGGGGTCGCGTTCCGCCACTCCACTTGCGTTTGACCCAGTTTCGCCCGCCACACCTCGTTTGTGACCTCACCCGCCCTACCCTCTAAGCCGGCTAGACCACTTCTAAAAAGGAAAAAAAGGAAATATAATAATTAAATATTAAAAAAAAATCATATATAGAATATAAATTTAGAATAGAATAATTGAAGTAAATACTTATATTCAAAATGTATCTAGTTTGATTAAAGATAAAAACAATTATCTCGATTTATGTTATGTAATTTGACAGCCTTAATAGATTATCATACTTAAATATTATCCAATTTCAACAATACCACATACATATAGGTAAAAGTGAGAAATTCCTTTTTTTTTGAAGTCGGTTAAGAATCAAACCTAGTACGCTACGCTCTGTATACTTTTGATGGTCCATTTTAAAACTACTACAAAATGTATAGCACCTAGCAATATTTATTCATCTCCAGATTTTTATCTTACATACATATACTTCAACCACAAGAGACAACTTATATCGACATTCCATTCACAGATTTCCCCCAGGAATCAAGGCATTAGCATATTGAGTGTAAAATATAACGCCACGCTTTGTATTATACCAGGATTTGGAAAATGAAAATAACTCATATAAAACCATTCCCCCGAATAGGATCGAACCCAAGACTATCGCGTATACAGTCAAACGCTATGCCGACAATAGTCCAAACAATATATATAAAAAACACAAAAGTCCCAGTCAAATGTGTCTACAGTATATGCAGTAATAGTAATAATAATAATAATAATAATAATAAAACACGCACCCCCTCTCCAGTTCCTCAGATGCCACCACGCCCCCATACACGATCAATTCATTCTCATACACGACGGCTGTATGAGCAAACCTTGGCAGTGGTGATTCACCTTTCGCTTCCATTGATATCCAACGTTTTTCAGCTGTTATATATCTGAAAGCATAGGACAAATTGTCATCTCCTAGCTCCAGAGCTACCAGTAGTAAGACAAAGAGCGGCGTTGAACATTGCCTCAACACGCCAAGTCTCGATAGGCGGAGTGTCTTAACACTACGTTACATCTTCCTTCCTGGCTATATGCAGAATACAATGTGGATATATATGAAAAGTATTAGTTTAAGTAGTTATATGGAACGGCATCTAAATTAAGTTGGATTCTATTAAGAATTGGAAATCTAGAAATAAATTTGTCTTGGCTCTAAGTCTTAGTTTAACTAGCAGAGGAAAACTAAAGAAATGCATGACAATGTTAACAAAAGTAAACAAAAATATATATTGATTGTACTAGATCTAACATATATATTTTATAAAAGATTTAATCATTTTATCACTGTTATGTAATATACTACTTATTTTCCTTAATTTCTTCTAAAACCATACAAATAATAATTAATAATTATTTTCCTTAATTTATTCTAAGACCATACAAATAATAATTAGGCTTCACCATATCAACCTACTAAATCCAACTTCTAACCCATATCAAAACACGACTCACCTATACAAAAAATCTCCCTCCCCAAACATCTCTCCGCCCACCCTCAAGAGATCGTCGGAATAATTCACCAACACGTGACCGGCGCTCGCTGGCGGAGTGCCCTCGGGCCGCGGCTGAGTGCCCTCCCCCTCCTCCCGCCACACCCACCCCCAACCTGCATTATTGGTCTCCCTGCTGCAATCTATACCGGATTTTGAGGGGGTACATTCGCATCCCATGTTTGTGCATATACCGGCACCGTATTCTGAGTTGCAATCATCTGGAAAGAAATATATTTTATAGCTTCACACTTTGCCCCCCGTCTCAGAACACTCCGTTCTCCGCTTTTGACCGTCCCCTGCATGCTTAGTAGCGGAACCCGACGCCGCACTTTTGTCTACAGGAATGGAGAAATGGAAATATTCTTCTCCCCTGTATGAGAATCGAATCCACGACTATCGTTTGCAGCCGCTATGCCTTTTGCACCCCGATGGCTACAAATAATAATTGAGTTTTAGTTATTGCCTGACTATTGAAGAGATAACAAATAGTTCTCATAAATAATAGCGTTATTTAAAGAGTTTATGCACCAGTATAAAGAATGTGAAAAAAACAAACTTACACGCAAATTACAGAAATTGGAACGAGTATTATAGAACATCGGTTTTTTTGGTAGGTATATGAGTAATGAACGATTTCACTTTATATTTCGAGTGGACCTAAGGAGTACCAACTGAGTATGTTAAGAAGTGTCCGCTAAAAGGGAGCAAATTAAGGTGGCGCCACAATAGAAATTGTAAAAATTTTAAGAAACGCCATATATTGCTAGAAAAGGAATATAATACTGAATAAAAAAAAACTCCTGCGTTGTTACTATTACGTAAATTGTTGAAATTTAAAATACTGCATATTTAAAAAAAAATCACAGGTGACTTCTTTTTTTCAGCTTATACAAGATGGCCTACCATATACTTCTACCCATCTTAGGTTCAACACATAACTTTCGTGGCGCACTTCATACATTGCCTTAATAAAACCAAATTTAAAATCCATTCTATTGGCAAGAAATTATAAACTTATTATGTTTAATTTATCATAACTTACTAGACTTAAAAAGCAACGTCTCGAAAATTGGACCAAAATAGGCAACGGAGTGTGTTAACCCTTAATTCACCTGCTGTGAGATACAGCGTGAAGGCTGAAGCCGGAAAAAAAAACTTACTAGGACAAAGCGGTTCATCACACGCAACACCGATCCAATCACCTTCACACCTACAGGAGCCTTCATCACATTCACCGTGATCTGAAAATTAAAAACACAATATATAATAACTTAAACGAAAAAAATTCAATTAGATAAGTCATTAGGACATAATTTATAGTAATACAACATAATATTGAAATTAATCACAAATATATTTTGGTGGTGATATTTCAAGAACAAGTGCTACAAGTTTTCAATTTTGAATATAACGGAATCGTAAACTGTATTAATTTTGAAACATTGCATTATGAAAAAAGAGGCTTTACTATAAATATAAAAAAAATATACATATAAAACGGAAATCGAACTGACATGCTTTCACATATTAACTACTTAAACTTTGAAAACATCGGTACCAACTAACCAGAAACTCTTTAAATGCAAAATGCGTAATACTAAACTTGGATATACATACAGTTTAAAAAAATTCTTCGAAATACTCATCACTTAGTCGTCTATAGGGGAGCGAGAATACCAATAAAGCCGTACAAGTGTAAGTCTAAAAGAGGCGTAATCCAACAATCGTGTCTACAGTTAAATATGAGTATATAGGTATTCTTGTAATGAAAAAACAAACAGCTTCCCACTTAATCCCGCCTATAGAATCGTAGGCAAAGAGAATTTAAAGACGGAATTTGTTTTGTCAAAGCCCTAATAACTAAATATCTAATTAATAATTAACTCCCCCGAATAAGAATCCAACCATTGCTTTCAGAGTCAAAATTTGCTATTCTAATCGTTATTAATAAATGCGCATCGCCGTATTACTAATAATGTAGATACTTCGCAAAATAATCAATAATAATTTAATTTTTTTTCTTCACATCATTATCTATTGTGTATGTACTTTGGAATACATTAATGGACACTAAGTAAAAATCCAAACCTCCAAATCACTTAATCCCGGCAGGCAAAGAGAATTTCTCTTACCAAAGCCCTATTAAATGAATACCTAATTAATAATTCACTCGCCCGAACAGGAGTCAAATCATTGCTTTCAGAGTCAAAATTTGCTATACTACCCATTATTAATAAATGCGCATTATATTAGCCGTATTAGTAATAATGTAGACACTTTATAATCAATAATAATTTAAAAAAATTCTTCTTATCTATTTTATATGTACTTTGGAATACATTAATGGACACTTTAAGTAAAAATCCAAATCCCTTATACCCGTATGTCATTGAATTTTCACTTAATTCACAGATAATAATAAGCATTTTTTAGAAAAAAAATTACGTAGTGCAATTAAAATAATGGCTATCGAAATCGAATGCCATATTATACGGGTGTCTTGTTACTTGGAATAATCGTCTATTTATAAATCAAAAGTAAAAAAAAAATAAAAATACTACTAAAAAAACGGACTACTGCAAAGTGTTCGAAACGTTGGGTTTCCAAAACAAATGCCAATATACGCGATTAATCCGGATAAATTATATTATTTAATATGGAAATAGAGTATCAAGAGTGGCAAGTGGCAGTGAAAACCTCATTGTTCGGCTTTCAGAAATACGGATTCGTGATTATGCGGACAATTATCCGGTTTATGTAATTTTCTTAGCTTCACGTGGTATCCCGCATATAGTGGGGTATGGGGTGCCTAGTGTAATTAACTTCCACACTCAATTCCTAAGGAAATAAAAATAATGCGTACCCTGACTGGGATTCGAACCCAGAACGGCTCGCCGACGGCTCTGTGATAAATACAGAGGTACACAAATAAGTACAAATTCTTTACTTCATACATCCGTTTATATCCGGATATTCGTTTATCCGTATATGCCTAACGACATCGGTCCAGTCAATCGAGTTTCTACGGTGTTGTGTTCCAATTTTACTTTCAACATTACACCTCGTGTGGGAATCGAAACCGCAACCTCCGGCATTGACACGTGTGACATTACACTACTAGGTCTAGAATATCATAATATTATATATATATATATATATATATATATATATATATATATATATATATATATATATATATATATATATATATATATAATATATACATATATATATATATATATATACATATATATATATATATATTATATACATATATATATATATATACATATATATATATATATATATATATATATATATATATATATATATATATATATATATATATATATATATATATATATATATATATATATATATATATATATAATGTTGTCGTTTAATCCAAGAGAAACCATGATGTTGAGAGAGCTTACCAATTGGTCAGCCCAGACGATTGGAACACACAGTAATGACCCAATAAAAGTCAAGTAGTAGACTACAATACGACGTCAACACGTATTAAAATTATAAATGTATAATAAATTAAAATATTGCAAAATTGTTTAAAAATAATGCATACATCCATTTTGGAACAAAGTTTATAAACCAATTAACATTACAATTACAGGTTCACCATTTTCCACCACTACCTATAGGCATACAACTATTGGGGCAGTAGCGGCGCACCTGCACAGTATCTGCCTGTAACCGCGACAGCTGTGGGTTCGTTTCCAACTCGGGGAGAATGAACTATTTTCATTTCTTCAGTAAGAGGTAAGAGTTTTCGTTAATTAGTTAGAGAGAGCGTTGAGTGTCGTGGGTAACGGCGTGAAGCTAAAAAAAAAAATATCCACAAATATACTTACTAGAACAATTAGTACGATGATCGTCGGAAGGGCACGAGTACGCCGCGTACGTAACGTTGAAGCCCTCCATCGCGTACGCGTCGTCCGAGAAGAAGTGCAATAGCACGCTACCAGACCTGGCTATCACTTGACGAGTCCAACTCGACTCCGTTTTGTCTAGCACCCCGCTGGAAGAAAAACATACTTCATTATTAAACAAAATATTAAATAAACAAAGGTAAAAAATTTGTAATTGTACTTGGTTTTGAAGTAGCAACTTTCTTTACATTTAATTTTTTTTTTAAAGTATGAAATGGAAAAACGGTCACCACAACCAAGTCAACTTTCAAAACTCCAAACCCGTAAAAACTGCCAACCTAGCCCAAAGAGGTATGCAGGGATTGTAGAATTTGGCTCCCGTTCTCTCTGGCTACCCCGCTAGCGAAGATAACAGAACAAAATAAGAGCAAGTAGATCAAATTGCTAAATTGATTCAATAAAATATATACATATATGAAGATATGATAAAAAACCAAATAGGTAAAAGTATTGACAGTATAATGTCGGAAGTAAACATGTTGTAAAATCTGGATGTCCAGTTCGAAGTTAATGGGTTATGTTAATTCAAACAACAATATCCGTTTAGATCGGAAATAAAATAAGCAATTCGGCCAAATATCGACTTAGAATACGAATACATTCATTCGATATTCCATAATTATTCGTCTAAGTCAAAATTGTTACGAATATTGCAGAATAAACTTGTGACTTTATTTTCTTCCCTTACAAAAACAGAGCATTTTACAAGAATTTGTAAAATACACCTAAAATTCTCTGTTTATTTAAAATAACGCGTCTCAGGAGGTTTAGGTACGTTCAGTGCATGAGATACCAGAATAGTAAATAAGATATATGATGCATTATGCATACCCATGTGATTTGAGCATTTTTGAATATATCGAAGATACTGGAGGATGCTCCCGTTAAAAAGGATGAGGATCTGAGAAAGGCATGTATGAAGAGGTTGAGGACAGAGGACAAGCTTTAAAGCTTTAAAGCATTTTTTCGTAAAGCCAAAAACCGAACTTTATCTCACTAATCAGACCGAACCACCGAATCTATAACCATCAGGTGTAACATTCCGCCACTAAACACGTATGTTTCCAAATTCTGGCGGAAATACAAGATCGGAGGGTTTTGGCACAAGCTTCTCTTTTTCGAACCCTGCATTACCCTGAAGTATTAGGTTCAAATATTTGTTCATATAAACAACTATTTGAACCATTTACTATAACGTATAATTGACACAGAGTATACCTTAGCAAATGACTCGCCAGTCGCCAGAAGTGTTACAATTTAAAGAATTAAGGTCAAGAAATCACTTCCTTTTTATATGCACGTTCTATAGTGCATTGAGTTGTGATTGATTTGCTATATACATCTCTCTTCTGGAAGTGAGATTAACCTCTTGGTGTTCTTTTTTATACTTTGTCCTACATATAAGGTAAAGTTGTGGTAGAACCCACAAGACAGTTTACAATCCAGAAGACGATGGCGTCAGTCAGATCAGTTACACCGATCAATAATCGATTACTATTAATTCGTACTAGTGATCGGTTGGTTTTCCCTTGGGGCAAATACGATGCATTCGTATTTATTCAAAATTATTATTTATTCAAATTATTCGCTTTAATTTAAAAAAAAATAACATGTTCACGTATTAATGTCTAGACGTCAAAAAGAAAATACAAATTAAAGTAAAGTTTCAGAGAAAAAGCAGAAAATGGTGACAAATGTAACTTTTTTCTATTTATTTTTCTGGGTTGTGTGTATTTAATTGAGTTTAACACAATTAATAAGTCGGAACGCGGTATAAGACTGTCGTTTCATATACCTATATACTATCGAAACGCTTCCTTCCTATTATTCGAACAACGGTACGTCCAATGTACGGAACTACCAATACAATTGTTCAAACATATAAAAATAAACAACTAATTTATTTTTAACACCAAATAACACTTTATTTAAATTTGAATAAATCTACTTAACATTTTTAATATTAAATGAGATTCCATTATATTAAGCTAACGCTTTATCCTATATATAACTATATATAGGTAGAGAAACTATATATAGGTAGAGAAAATATAGTAGCAAGAAACTCTGTGCTTTCCGCTCGAATCACGCTATATGACGTGTTGAATTGGAGAAACTCAACTTTACGCTTTACGCTCAACGCTTTATCTCGTAATAGCATGGTAGCGTAGTTAGCCTCACTGAATACTCCTCAGTGGTAGCGACTTCGAAGCTCAGTCAAAAGCAAATTTACATTAACCTTAATAGATTAATTATGTCAGATTACAAAAAGCGCGATGATAATACACACACACCACCACACACATAATTTCTAAATGGATGATAAATTAATGAAATGAATGAATATCGCTTATAGCACACCATCGGGAATATTTCCGCTTAACACCGCTCACCTGAACACAGCCAATAATTTCTCTGCTCTCACACTATCACCATCATACACGTAGAGATGGTCCCAGCCGCATTCGGTCGCGAAGCTTTCGAGGCGCACTCGGAGCACCGGCGGATTAGGACCGAGCTTCGGCGGCGATATTAGCCAGGAACACTGTGTGCTCACACTGTAGTTGCCTGGGCCGTCCGTTATTACGCCCGTCGGTTCTGTTAATCTGTGAAGCAATTAAAATAAATAAAATAAATAAATAGCTTCAAGCTTTTTCTCGCATACAGCAGGGCAGACAGTGGGAGCTTAGATATGGTGTGTTGAGTTGTGAAACTCAACGCCGCGTTTGTACTTGTCGAGTGAGGAAAGGAATAATTCATTCCCCCCATTGGGAATCAAACCCACAACCGTCGCTTTTACAGTTAATCGTTGTATTACTGCGTCGCCACGACCTTACGTAAACAAAAATTAAAGCCACCAATACTAAAGTTAGTGAAGTCCTGTATTTTTTTTCGTATTTACTTTACTGATATTTTTATTATTATTAAGACACAAAAAATTTAATTGAAAGGATTCTAGCCTGTACCTTACGATGTCCATGCAAGCGTTAAACCTGCGGCATATCAGTGTGTACACTTAATTACCTTAATTAATACTTTCAAATATATCAAAATGGATTTTTAAAGATATTCAAGCCTAAATAAAACTTTTTAATGATAACCATACACATAGCTGTAATTATAAATAATCATAAAAATTAATATAAAATTAAAAAGTTTTTAAAAAGTAAATACCCATATAAATGAAAAAAATTATATTTTTATATTAACAAAAAAATACTATACTTAAATATATATAATTTATTATTTTCATACTATATAATTTTATATATATATATATATATATATATATATATATATATATTATATATATATATATATATATATATATATATATATATATATATATATATATATATATATATATATATAATATATATATATATATATATATATATATATATATATATATATATATATCTATATATATATATATATTATATATATATATATATATATATATATATATATATATATATATATATATATATATATATATATATATATATATATATATATATATATATATATATATATACATACTAGTTTAGAGAATGCTTTTTAGCATTTAGTATGTCTATTGTACAACCATTTTTATAAATATATGCAATAAAGTATATATTAATAATAATAATAGTTAAGTTCTTTGGTTATGGAGTTTGGATCATGTTCATTGAGTACAGATCACTTTGCCAATGTCCAATAGCAAACAACTTTTATAATTATTTATTTATTATTTAATTTAAGAAAGTTGTAGATGCTCACAACTTTGTTAGCATTTACAACTTAACTCAATGATATTATAATCCTTGCTACCCGATTTTCATTTATTTTTTATTTATTAGGTGTTGAACAAGTCTTCCAGGTCCTTGAATTGTATATATGAAAATATCAATGCCAGTCTTCCAACTAAATTAACCCTAGATTGTGGCCATACCCGACATTTTATAGCCATACAATAAAAAGGAATTAAAGATGTGCATTTGCATGATGTGATGATGTGCACAGACAAACAGACAGACAAACATTTTAAAATATGTAAATTCATATCCTATTATTGTATTTATATCATTGTGTATTATTATTTTGTAAAAATATTCAATGTTCAAACATATACCTAAAGATATATAGATTATGATCACTATTTAAAATCAAAAACTTGGTATAAGTAAGTTATTTTACTTCATATTTCTTTATGTCATACCTTTAAATTTTAATATTTAAGATGAAAAAAGAATTCTATCTCTAAACAATTAAGTTTACCATTTTATACCAATAAAACTGTTGTGCTATTGTCAGTATGTCAGTATACAATCAACAAAAAAACTTTTACCATGCTAAATAACAATTGAGTCATTTAATTAAACATAAAAAGATTGAGCCAGATATGAGACTGACTCATCTCACATCACAATGATTGTTACAATAAAACAAATATTTCATTAGTATATTTTTTATAGATTGTTTGATAACTGTATATACTAAAGTGAAGCATCTGTGGGCATCCCTTTAACGGGTGGAGATGGTACATTTTTCGAATAATAACAATGTTAATTAAAATAATATAGGAACTCTATGTATATGGATAAATGGATTTTTAACCAATTTTCAAGTGTAAATTCCGAATTTGCTTTTTATTTAGGATATTAAATGAAGTATCCTAATTATCATTAAGTAACTAGATGTCTATATCTTTTCTTTTTTTCTGAGATATCATCCAGAAAAAATCACAAAATGTATGGTTAACTCATGCATTGGGATTTCATGAACAATACACAAAAAAATATATCTATTTGAAATTATATATGCATATTATTATTATATATATTTTTATAACATTATTGCTAATATCAAATAATATGTTAATTCAAATACTTAAAAAAAATATCATTTTCACATTTTTGTTTTATAAATAGTTTGTGACCAGTGACCATGAAGATTCGTAACTGGTTTTTAACAAGTGACCTTTTCCTGAATGAATTGGTTCACATACCAAAGTGAAAATAAGAGTGTCTATGTAAATCTATGATTTTAATCAGATGTATTAATTATACATATTGTATGGAAATTGTATAATAATGGAAACACAGCCTACTGCCTACTGCTGGACAAAGACCTCCGCCAAGGATCCCTATGAAATGTTGTTGTAATAATATATAATAATGTTGTCATTTTTGATATATAAATTATAATGTAATAAATATTAATGACAAATGAGGTGTCTTCATATAAGACTTGTTCTGACTATTCTGCTATATGAAGTGTGAAGCTAGATACATGTGTAGATCAAAAATGTTAATAATAGTTTTTAACATATACATTTTTAAGTATAGATATATATGTATATAGGGGTTATAGGTGAGGCTAAAATTACTCTTATTTCCAGAGGGAAATATGCTTATCAGCAGAGGCTGATAAGCATATGTTCCGGCATAGCATATGGAGCACCAACCATTCCGGATTGCCAGCAACATACTAAAATAATCTGTCCTTCATTCTGTAGGGTACTTGCCTTAGTTTTTCTCTAGAGGCTATACTAACACAAGTATTGGTGCTAATGTATTAAATGTATGAGTACACTTATAATAATCTAAGCATTATGGTATTAAAAGACAAACTAGTTTTGCTATTCAGTTAAAAATCTAGTTATATGATAAATATACCCATAAATAAAAGATTTTCTCATGTCCAATTTGTTATATATACAATAATATAAACTAAATATTTACAAAAACTTCTAAAAACGCTTAAATGCTACTTTTGTCATTATCCTGGTCCTCACTAACAAATACATTACGTTCATACTTTGAAAATATTGTATCATCATAAGATTTAAACAATTTTTATACTAATAGGAAATAATTATTAAAATCTATTTAATTTTCATTAAAAAATGTAGTGTTAGGTTCTGTTTAAAATCATTATCTATTTAATATTCAAATTAAAGTAAAATTCAACTCGCTGATCTCTCAAGAGTGCAGTGTTTCAGGTATAGGTTGTCTCTATGAAAGATGTGTGACAGTAAAAACATCTTGTCCCTGTTATAGATAAATTTTTAGAATTTCTATGCCCTAGTAGTATGAAGTGTCTATAGGAATCACAGTAAATTGTTGAACAATCAATATAAAGACTATCATGGTCACTGCTAATAGGATTACATGAATAAAGGTTCTTCAATCATATTATGTATAATAAATGTAAAAGCAATGTTACATTTTAATATACTAATTTAATTTCGTTTATATGATATAAATAATAATAATAGTACTACATTGACTATTTGAAAAGCTTGACCTGCAAATTGGATTTAAATTTACATTTTTATATTAGTTGTTTGTTTTGAATCAACATTCAAAGCGATTGTTCTTTCTAATCGGTCACCTTTACTTACACTAGACGTCATGCTCAATGTTTCTAAAGAATAAACAACAAAGTGTCTGCCTATCTAATGTACACGCTTTGTTCAATGCGACCTTCACTGAAAAAGGATGAAATAAGGAAGCCAAAGAATATAATTAGATAATCCTGAGTCGATGTTATTGCAAGATACGTACACGACATGCCGTCTGTCAAATAGGTCACTGAACTGTCTGTAGTATATCTTAAGTAAAAGGGCTTACTTTATTTTGCCGCCGCAATGCTGGCATTGGGGGCCCTGCCAGCCGTCGTAGCAGACACAGGTATCATTCGTACACACACCGTTCAAGCAGTTATTATCACTACATCTAGTCAGAACACCATGACAAAACAATAATACTATAAGCACTGAACACAAGAACGGCGAGAACCACGGCCATTTTCGTCTGTATTTTGATTTGAAAAGAAATAAAAACATTTGCAGAGATTCTACCATTTTGATGTATGCATTTTATACGAGTTTTGTTAACTTATCGCGGACGTTAAAAGCGGTCGTGCGTCGTGTAGAATCCGTACGGTACTAGATGAGGTGTTGTCACACTATAAGCTACGTTTTCCCTACGTTATAATCTGCTTTCAAAATATATATTTCTTGTTATTTTAAATTTGAAAAAGTATATAAATATACCTAGAGTATAGAAATATACCTACCTACAAGATATGGATGTAAAAAAAAAGTTAAATAATAATATAATTAAGTCCATTGAATAAATAAGAATAAAATAATTTTATATCCATTATTTTATTATTAGCTGGTAAGAAAAAATGCCTATAATTCAGGTGAAAAGTGGAGAAATAAAGTGTCTTGATACTAGGTTTGTCCTGCGTACCCTGCTATGCCGGCTAAAGGGTAAATATCCACTGTTTATTAACTTCATAGAATATAAAAAATACAGGCTAGAAAAAGAAGAGAAAATATTGTAGAAAATTATTACAATCAAACAATCAATCAATTATCATTTTCTACAATATTACACTACAATATTTATTTACAATACAATATTTATTAGAATTTATGTTAACATAATAATTATATTAAGCTATGATAACTATAAATATTTAAGGTATACTATACAAGTAAAGAAATCAATACTGTTTAAGATAAAAGAATACGATATGTTATAATTTCATTTTAAAACAAAAAAATAATCTATTATATTATAATTTACTAATTTCCTTAGTAAAAGGAAATTTTTAAGATACAACAACTCTGATTTTGACGTTTTATTATTGCCATAAACAACCAACGTACAGCCTATACAAGTACATAATATATGATATTTCACATACATAAGGCTTCTAAATTATGCGTTATAATAAAAGTTTACATATTTAAATAACACTTAACAAAGATTAAAAACTAAATAATAAATTCCTGAATTTTAAAGACTCACTAACTACATATAAAAGTCAAAATTAAAAAAAAAGGTTAAGGCGCCATCTATATTTATTATTTGCATTAACGCCGCCATCTATTTTAAATGTCAATAAACATTTTCACTTCTTACATTACAACCTACATGTATTTAAAAGTAATTAATAAAAGTTAACGAACGATTTGCTATAAATATTAAAATAATACGTATTATAACATATAGGTATTACCAAATAACCACTCAAAACATAATTTAATGAATGCTCATTTATATGTAGTTCTAGAACATTCGCCAGATGGCAGCAGATATTTCGAATAAAAGATAATAAGCAGTATGTGTAAAAAATTTATTTACTTGTTCAATCTTGTTTCAAGATTTTTGAACAAGCTTTGTCGGTATGAGTATACGATTATTTTCTTTACTGAATATATACAATAATTTCTATATTTTGTTAGGCCTTTATAATAGGTGTACCTAAAGTGTGCTTCAAGTAGACTTATTGTTACATGGGGTTTGAGTATTGACGTTTCTAAAAGCATTTGAACTATATATATTATTAAAAACGTTGATTTTTAAAATAAAAAAGAGAAATCTTCACTATACTACACTATATAACAGTTGTTCTTTATTTTTCTCCCGCATATAACTGGTAAAGTAGGCAGAGAGAATTTGCTATTAAACACTTCGATCTTCACTTCTATCTATTATTCCATATTTTAAATTTAGCTCCGAAGTCATCATCTCACTGAGGTAATAAGGCGGTAAATATTTTAGATTGTCTTCTTCTTCTTTACATATAGAAAAAAAAAATCGCTTGAGATTGCCATGTGCATCTTTTATAAATAAAAAAACTCTTACATTCAAGCTAACATTTAACAATTTCTACGCATTCACAGGTGAATGCGTGCTTAATCAACGTCGCGTTCTCTCATTTAAAATTTTAGCCTACAAATTCTAAGGCTAAAAAAGACTAAGGTGATATTAAAAAAAAATGTTAATCATGAAAAAGTACTGGTGAGCTTTTTAAGTTTCCAATTTTTAAACAAAAAGAAACGAAACTACTTGCTTGTGTGTTTTTAAAGATGTCACGTATATTACAGCATTTTCCTTTTGTGAGTCGTTCCCCCTCCCCCTTCCGCCTTGAGATTAGTTTGGAATAAAAATATAGTTTTTGTGCCAACGGGAAGCACAATGAGCTATATAATAATTTCAAGCGGAACTTGTTTTTTATTTATGAGGCCAACGTGGCGCGGTGGAAAAGCGTCTGACTTTAAGCACGATGGTTGCGGGTTCAATCCCACATTGGGGGAATTATTATATACAAATTATTTACATTTGTACGGTCTGCTAGACAATGCGCGACATAGAATTCGGCCCATCAAAACGCAAATGTCTCGAAAATTTGCCAGAAAGTGACTCTGTGGCCCAGTGCTGGATCATATGCACAAAATTTATTTACATTTTTGTTTTTTTAAATAGTAAGGGTTTGGCGGAGTAAGTAAGACCACCCGGACGCCCAAGGAAGCGATGGCTGGACGTCGTGACGCAGGACATAAGAGCCAATGGGTTAACCACTGAGGATGCTCAAGACCGTGCAAAGTGGAGTCGATTAAGTAGGAAAGCAGACCCTAGCAATACGCTGGGATAATGCTAAATAGAAGAAGAAGAAGGTGGAGTAAGGCGTAACTCAACACTACACCGGCTCACCAGTAACTAGACTAAAACAACCGAAGTGAGTCAGTCGTCTCTTAAATGGTCCGTGAGTAACAAATATAATAACTACTTGGTAAATTGTAGGTTCCAATTCATACAAGGCTCTTGTACCATGACAAATCGTATGGTGTATTTAGATAGTAAATACCTACATGTTTTTAAACCAAAGCGTGATTATCGCTTTCTTCAAATGCTTTTATTTGTTTTCTCAACAAACTAAAGTCGGCCGTTCAATAGAATTATTATTTTAAATAACAAATGAACAACTGTCGTGGCGCAGCAACACACCGTCTGCCATGCGACGCACCTAGGTTCGAGTCCCAGTAGGGGACATTAAATGTTCTCATGTCCTCATGTACTCTAGTTACAAGACGAAGCGTGGCGTAGAGTTCTGCCACTCAATACTCAATGTGTCAAAAATTGAGCGGAGTGTCGTTACACTTGTTCTTATTCGCCTACCCTGGCTATATGCGGGAAAGAGTTTGAAGCAATTTAAAAAAATTAAATAAATTAAATAAATAAATTAAATTAAATTATGTATAAATAGTTTATTATTATTATTATTATTATTTCTTTATTTGTACAAAATTAAAATATATAAATAAACATACAAAAGAGAAAAACAATGTACAAGAGGCGATCTAATGGCTTTGTAGCCATCTCTTCCAGTGGGTTGTGTGGGTTCATGAGTTCAAATTTCATTTCCAATATAACATATCTATTTGATAGTTAGCTTTTGCCTGCGGTTTCGCTCCCTAGCCGTAAGAAATAAATATCTGACAGTTGACAGATACATGACACACGCTAAATGTCCATAGTAGCCCTGAACTCAGGCACAGTGGGTTCCATCGAAACGATTAATGTAATGCGATACAGCCAATATTGAAACCGTAATCGACAATAACCATCGACTAACCCAAACATTGATACCGATGTATGGAACCCATAGACTGAAAATTTAATGAGATCTTAAAATGAATTTGATCGATTAATTCGATTTTTTCACAAAACCACAATAAGAGTACAAATAGCAACCAGTTAATTGTGTTTATAAAAACACGGTGAAGTGCGAGTGGTACTCGAGCATCGAGGTTTCCGTACCAATTTATAGTCGTTATAAAAATTATGGTCGATCGTACGCACTCATTGTGTATAAAATGAACTACAGGTATAAGTTTGTAATAGTTTATCTCTATGATACTTAGATACTACCTATAGAAGGAGAGTGGAAAGAAGAAAACGGAGTGTTTGTGACACTAAGTAAATAAAAATTGTGTAAGTAATTGAAAATTGTGCTAACACTAGATTCTCTATGTTCAGTCATCCGCATATCGCATGGTCTACATGCGGAATAAATAGTAAAGTTAAAAAAAAATATTTTAAAAAATTTACTGACTAAAATAATTTAAAATAGCGTAAGCGTATCTCTATAAGTACTTTTTAAAGCGAAATTGTATAAAAAAACCCACTGAAATGTTGACAAAAATCGTATCATTTGCCGTGATAACATTTAGTGAGTTCACTTCACTTCTAGTGTATATAAATTAGTAATGAGGAGCGTGAAAGATATATCTTACATGAGTACAGTACTATAAACTATATTTCATACATTATATAAGGTATATAATATTTAATATTTAATTTAAATAAATTCTACTACACGTAGGTATAGTCAATATCTTACACGTGTCCGTACTAAATAAGATAGGGTACAATTATATGTGGTGCTGGTACCCAAATGTCATGGGAGAAATGGTCACGCGATGCCCATGCAACGTGACACTTGAGCTTTTAATACCTTTATAAAATACTGTTATTATAATTATTTATAAATCATTAGAGTTGATTAAATGGACGAAACTAGGTACACTGAATTCATTTGCATTTGAATTCATATTTTGACAGGTGACGTGTTATATAATTTTTTTTTAATTTTACACATCCCCGAAATTGTCATTTACGATAGTGCGTACTTGTTGCATTGATTGGCAGAGTAATAAAATAATAGATTTTACGTGCGGCAACACTTCAAAAAATGTTAAATGAATAAATAATAATTGTACATGACATAGCGACGCACTCCAAGTGCCTGAGGCAGCTACAGCAGGTACGGTAGGCTATGATGAAACGATAGACATGATGTAATATATACTATAGTATACCTTGATAAAGTCCTGTCATATCCTGTCAGTCCTGGTCATAAGTAATCATTCCGCCGATTCATAAGAATCGGCATATATATATATATATATATATATATATATATATATATATATATATATATATATATATATATATATATATATATATATATATACATATATATATATCACAACCTTATATATAATTTAGTTGAAGTAATCCAAATCTGACTGTCATTACTATAGTTATTTTTGTACAACTACAAAATATAGCTACAAAAGCGAAATTTAAACGCAAAAATCGCACAGTTTCATACAGCTGTGTAACCAAGGTCAGTGTTGGAGTGCATCGCCCAAATGATTGCGGGCTGTATGCCTAAATGAAAAGTACAAGTAACTGAATTGCATCGCAAAGAATGCAAAACATTCGAAATAATATGATAATTGTAGTGAATTACTCAAATTGTAGAGAAACTTTTTAGTAAAGTAGGTAGTAGGTAGGCACTAGTTACCCCAATAAAAAAAAATTTAATCTAACGAAAGTTAGATATAGAATGAAAACTTCAAAAACTTTTAAAGTATAACTGAGGCGAGTGTCCTAAATTGAAATAAGTATTACATATTTGCAAAGGTAATTAGCAGTATAAGACTTATAATTATCAGTTAATAAAATAACATAATTATATTACAATATAAAACAAATAACTAAATCTTACGAAAAACAACAGGTCTATATAAAATCTCCAAATAATCTTTGCGCCAATACAAAAGGGAAACTGAGTTTAAGCATCCTACACACACAGACACAAATGTACACACAAGTGTAAGTAAGTAAGGTCACGGTTACTAGCGATTCGGCTTTTTGTCCTGCGCCGGCGCAACAAGAAAAAGTGTTTAAAGGCGTGCCAAACGAAATTCATTTTATTTCTCTTTGGATTTTACTATATGTTTATATATTGGTACCTATATATTTTGGCAGTTTACTTTAGGTTATTTAGTTAGTTTTTTGTTTAATAAAAACAGGTTGTTTAGAATATATGTATAGGTATATATCTACATACTTACATAATTGTGATTGAAATTATTTCTTAGGGCTTCGCAGCAGTCATAAATACTTTTTCTGGGATATGTAGAGGGAACTATATATAATGACACATATAATGACACATTCACTATTTTCTACTTTTAATTTTTCCACAATTGCGGAAGCTAATGTCGCATTTTGCTTAACTAGATCACGTTTTTTTTCTTGTTTAGCAGGGTAGGCAGAGTGAATCTAGTATTAAGACACTCCATTCCGCACTTTCCATCGCGTGTTGCGTGACGGGACTTAAAGTCCCCCTTTACTACCAGTAGGGAAATAAAAAAATAATTTCAATATAAGTAATCGTTCAACTGATTTGGTAACCTAGATCACGAAATGTATATTATTAATCTAAATTGTCATACAAAAGTATATGGTATATTGAAAGTTACCTTATGTTGTTTCTTCCAAATTTGCTTACAAATATACAGCACCTATTATTATTTACATGCATAAATGAAAGGAGTCGTTGCCATCAACACATTCTAGTAAACGAGATATCTATATATGGAATAGTAATTCAACAATTTCACTCACGATGAAAATATACAAAATTGTAGGTACTAGCTTCAAAACAGGTTATTTCTTTAACGTAACGAATTTACTTGCGCCGCCATCTTGTCGTTTTTTGTTTTTTAAAACGGCCTTGGAGCCAAGTGCCGTTGCCCCGAGGGTGGTTCGGACGAAATTGTGAAACCAAAATTATTTTAAACGTGTCATTTGTGGTTTCTTTGTTAATTTACATAACTTATTATGTTTTGAAGTTATAAGTATGTTTTGAATAGATTTGGGTCTTGTTGTTTTTTCTTTTTTTTTTTTTTACAATTTTTGAACTGACAGTTGGCGTTTTTGCCAAATTATCGGCGAAGACTTTGAGAAAATTGGGTCGCAAGGTTATTGTGTCGTATACCGACCGACATGTGGTTGTTTGTAACCCTCAATTTTATTTATAGTATAATTTATATTAATTTTGTCATAATATGTAATTACAATCTGTATATATATATATCAGTGTAGATTAATTTTTACAAGTACAACGTATCAATTGAATATACGTTTTTTAAAGAATGAGAAACGTTATGTTTGGTTTTTTTCAACAAGTACCCTATATGTATAATAATTATATATATATTTTTTTCATATTACTAAAATTATGCAGTACAAATTGCAATATGTCAATTGGAACTGTCATACATACATATGCTCCAATATGTACAGATAAGGTTTACTGTGTAGCTTTGTATGGAGCTTTAGTAGTACTTATTATGAAGTTGAGTATTTTTAATATGAATGGTTTACTTACGCACGTACTTTACGTGTCATATGTCTATGTTTAAAATAAATATGATTATAAAGGAATATTAAAGTAATCATGATATGAAAAAAATAAACGATTGTAAGAAAAGTAAGAAAAGCTATTTTTTATTTCTTATTTAGCACTAAATGAATCAAAATAAACGTACAACGACGTACATAGATCGCTTAGAATTTATGGGTAATTGTGATTGAAATTGATTCTTACAGTTTCTAAGCATTTCATAATATAATAATTCTTATATTTTTTTGTTTTTTATAAATGAACTGGATTGTATTTTTCAAAGCAGCATATTGATAGATATTGTTCAAACATAAATAAGGTAACACGAACATATGTAATATGTAAATAAAACAATATATTTCAACAAATGAAAGAAATTTATTGTATACAGGTTTTAAATATCCTCGCACATTCTTACACCTGCCTAACCAGCCACTTCATTAAGATAACGTAAGACAAAGATCTTATAGATAAAAAGGTCATTACATAATATGAAAAAAAAAATCACTCCAAATGATGCTACGATACATTAGTTATACGTAAGACACAGTTACAAACATACATACACGTGTACAATTCCACATTTTCAAATCAATTTTTGTGTCGCCTAGCGACTTAAAGTTTTTGGACGTTAAAAATCATTTTTTTTATTCTTTATATGTTTTGTTGTTACAAAATGTCAGTCGAATCGTCGTAAGCTTAGCTTTCACAAATTATTTTAATTTTTTTCATCTCTCATGTGTGTGTTCTTTTTTTTTTTTGCCATCATCTAATATTTGACTAGATACAATACGGTGCTGAGCCAAACATGTACCAACCAATCATTCACGTTTACAATTCGCCGCAACAGGTGTGAGTCAATGTAGAAATAGTGTAAAAACATCACTCAACTACTGAGGAAGTGAATAATATAGACATATCTATAATAATAATAATAATAATAATAATAATAATAATAATAATAATAAAAAAATAATCATTATTGAGTCACTTAAATCAACGATTTGATTATCTGTAAAAAAAAAAGAAAACTAAACAATATCGATAAAAACTAAAGGAACAAAACAACAAAAATTATAGAGGCGAGTAATTGTATATTGAAATAAAAAAAAAAAATATTCCATTAAAACTTGTACTCAATAATTAAATAACAATATTATAATTTGATCTCGATCTCTTTTCGGCCTGTCAAAGAAACGCGAGCCGTCATTTTGTTTAGGGAATAACACTCTCTATCTTACATTGGTCCGTTACCTAAAATCATTAGGAAAAATTTCCATATCCGATCACAAATAAAAAATAGTATATGCATCAGTAGATCAGTAGACATCATGACAATCAATGTTCCCCAGTATCAAGCATGTGATGTGAATTTTAAGCGTTACTTTCACAAATAAATACCAAGAAAATATGTCGAATAACACTATCATCTTCAATAAAGTTAACATTATATTTAATATGTCTAAAATTAAATGCTTTATGTTGTACATTTATTTTTTAACGTGGCAACCCACGTCCGAACCGCTTATTTGTTTAAAACAAAATCTCCCGTCTGTTCCGTATATCTAGTGTAATAAGGAATTATCCATATAAAAGTACATAGATAGGTATATAAGGAAAACAATAGGTGAAGCTTACATTATCGACCTATGGCCGGTCTGGCCGGAGGCGCAGGCGACACGGTGCCTAGCGGTGCCTCACTGTGCCGCAGAGTGCTACAGAGTGCCACAATGTGCCACAACGTGCTACAATATGCCACGGAGTGCTACAGTGTGCCACCGCCGCCGTGTCGCCTCACCTGCAGCTAGCACGCGGCTATATACAAAAGTTACAGTCACACAAACAAACAACATGTGTTTACGAATGCTTAGAAATAAGATCTGGCAATGTCTTTTAAAATATAACGACCATAGAGATATAGTGTGGACGTCGCGGACTGTCGCGCGGCGGCTCCTATGGTATAGTATGGTTGAGATTATCTCTATATATGTTTCTGTTTCTCTGTGGTTTCCTTTCGGACAGGCCGCGCGTCCACATTATACGCGACGACCTCTTCGCACGAGCTAGTTACAGATATAAACTGTTGAGCTACGATTCCGTGAGAAACGCGTTAAATGTTAGATTGCACGTCACTTTTCTCAAATCTTATAGATTATTTATGATTTTTAGTAAAAAAAAAAATGCAATATCCCTTCATTGTCTTTTTTGTTCCTAGACCAGTCGAGGACCGCTCAAGATTAACCTAACTCTTAAGGAATTTATTACAGATACGAAAAAAAATTAACAAAATATTAAAAAATTACTACCGCCTACCTATTAATTCAAAATTACGCTACATTATCAACTAAAATGCTTAAAACTATGTGGAAAAATGATTGAACAATATACAATAAAACGATTCACTAATTGCACAGTGATCTCTTCTAAAGCAACTTGATATAAACATAAGGCCAGTTGAGTTGCCAGTACAAAACATAAGGCAAAATGTATCATACTACTTTATGTTTAAGTAAAAAAGTATATAAAAAATTGTCGGCGAGGAAGCGGCGCTGTCTCGTCGCGAGGTGGCGTTCGCGGAGATCACTGTCAATAACATTAAAAGTGTTAAGGCGTATACCATTTGTACAGACCGACCGAGCGACGGCCCGGCATTATTCTACATATCAGTCGCAACTCTCTTTTAAACCGGGATTCGAACCCCAAACACTTGCACAAAACAATGACATGTATAACATCTCAATATAATATAATCATATATAAGGTTAAAATAAGCCACTTAAAAATTAACTAACGTTACAAAATAAGATTAAATAACATAATGATTTGTTCCCGATGCGAAAAATATTTATATTAATTAAAAAAAATATCTAGTAACATTCTAAGCGGAATGTTTAACATCTAAATTCTTTGCAAATCGTCCCTTCCTATAATCTGTACAGCTTACACAAAATAACCTTTTTTTTTTTAAATTATTTTTAATCTACCAACAAACGGGCGTTGTGTACGTATTAAAAAAAAGTTGTTCGATTTTTAAATTTGGAACATTTGAAATGCGGTCTGACGCGACGTCACGTGACATGTCTTTTGTTTACTTTAAGTCTTTTACCGATATATAAATGCACGTAACAGTTACGATAGATTTTTCGAGAAACGCTAAAAATACATCAAAAATTATACACAGGGAAAGGAAACAGAGAAACATGCTATCGACTAGTTTAAATTTCGAATATAAAAAATTTTCTTTTTTTTCTTTTCATAGAGTGTGCGTTCGACATCTCGGCAAAGGATATGTATGACAATTTTACTTACAGATTATATAAACATTTATCTTTTTTTTTAATAATATATAACTATGTCGGGCCCACGAACGAATGATATTAACTGTCGAAATGTCGAAGTCAGACTCGGACCTATATCCTCGTGGTCTCCGAGGAAAAATGTACGACATAATTTTTTTAACTTGTATATAATATATGTATATTTTAATTACATACACGATACAAAGACTTTTTAATTTCCATGAGGCGCACATTAACACGTAACTTACTAATAGTCGTATGATAATTTTATATCCAAATATTTTACCTAAATTTATTCTGTGAGAGCGTATACATTTTTCATTTTCATTTATATACTCCGATTGAACACCAAAAAATGTCACAAATGTGAAGATATCAATTTTTTATTTTTTTGAGGATTTTTTTGTGGGTTATAATTTTTAAAGTTGACAAGAATATAATAATGATTATTCATATTTTTGTATAGTCGATAAAACATTTAAAACTTGGACCATGAAAAATAAGAATATATCTTCTTAAGATACAATAATAGTACATAAAATATATAAGTTCACTAAGATGCACGTCGGTGTAAACACCGCGCTCGCGCCACGCAAACCGCACTCGTAATACCTAAATATCACATTTAGTAATATGGAGGCCCGCGTGGCCCCGAACCCGCGACCTCCGCGCAGGGCCGCAGGGCCACAGAGCCGCAGAACCACACACACACATTACATTACTATTTTTTACAAAATAATAATTGCACAAGTCCGAATTCGGCGTCGAAGCCGATACTTCCCGCCTCCAGCGGGCGCGTGACCGTCCCAGTTACTTCATTCAATATATTACCTATCTAATTATAAAAACGCCGCACAAAATCTGCGTATTCACTTAAAAATCGATAACATTTACACTCATAGCTAGCTTTATAATTAATTTGTTACATTGTTTTTTTTATTTACTTAAAAATATTTAAATAGTTGATTTCATAACATTAACTTTTGGTTGCCTTTACTTAAACAACTGAGGTTTCCGGAGAGTTTGGGAGAGAATTTTGGACAACCTGTCGGAGAGGGATTAGTAGCCGGGTTACTCTGGAATCACTAACGAACTTAATATTCGAAAAGCAAGCTCAGTTCTAAACAAAGACTGCCATTTTATAGAAAATTATTGTTTCTAGTTTTCTTCTTCATATAAAAATTACAATTTAGAAAATTTACAGTAATTTCAAAGTAACCCCGAAACTTAAATGCATCGGCCTACTTATGGGCATAATTGTGATATCAGTAAAGCTGTGTTATATTGAACCGGTAGGTAACTGTGATATTTGGTGATGAAGCGGAACCGTAAGTAAGGGAGAATGTCGCTACGTGCCGCGGAATGTACATTATCACTAGTGTTGCCAGATGTCCCGACCACGGGACGTCGCACGTCCCTTCATAGTAACGCGCGTGGTAAGCACTTCACTATCGCCTAGTACTTGTTAACGTCTTGTCCGATCATATGAAAGGATTTTTAATTAAAAGTCCCTGATTTGTGTTTGATCTGGCAATACTAATTATCACAGTGGCTAGGCTCCTCCCGGGGGTGCAGGTGTAGGGGAGGCAGGCGGAGGGGTGGGGGTTCCGTTTCGGGGTCGCAGCTTGTCCGCGCGGAGACGTTGCACCGCCTCGCGCATGTCTGCCGCGAGCTGGTGGTCGGTGTCGAGGCGAGGGCGCCGCGCTGCAGGCTCCTCGCTTAGTTCGCCGCGCCGCCGCAACCCGCTCACGCCGAGCCCCGCCATGCCACTCCCGGGAGGAGACGGAGGCGCGTTCAGCCGCTGCATCAAGGCACCCGGTCGTTCTAAGCTCGAACGAATGATGCCTTCAAGAAAGGACCCATTGGCGGGAGGAGGAGCTTCCTCACGAAGGCGCCTCATCATATGTGACGCGTAAAGGTCTGGTGCTGGTGGTGCGAAACCTCCCGGCCAAAAAGGATAGTTTGGATAGCTTTCTGGTCCATTTAACCCATTGGTAAATTTTGTAGGAGGTTTCGGTGGAGGCTTGGGAGGTTGAGGCTTAACTTCCTGTTGGGGTTTCGGTTCTCGTTTCCTCGGCCGCATTAGATGCCGCTCTTTCACTTTGTACTCTAATGTGGAATGCGGCACTCCATAATATGAACCTGCACGGTGTACAGACATCTCACCGCGTTGAACCGCTTTGACGGCTTCCACTAAACTATCTCTGTCATAGTTTCTGTATTTTCCGCGTTTGGGCCTAGTACCTTTTCCACCAGCGGCCGGTTGCCCATTGTTAGGCGTAGCTTTTGAGTTACTGGGCATGGCATAATTTCTCTGGTTATCTGGAGGAGTTTTAATTACAGATACGTGTCTATCGGGTGCTCGCATGTACGGCAAGTCCGATGGTTGTGGTCTATCTAAAGGCTGTTGGAATTTTTGACTGATGCTTTTTGCTATGACATCACTCAGTGATGTGAAAAGGTGCTGGGAGGAAGGCGGATCTGCAAAAACTGATGGTGGAAGTAAAAGTTGGGATGGCGGGTTAAGTGGCGGTTGAGGCGGCAGAAGCGGGGTTATAGGTGTAACTGGGGCAGTGATAGGTGTCGCCGGTGAGGGACTTTTTTCATCTGGAGGCGGGAAAGTTGGTATTTTAAGGATAACGGATGGTGGTGATTCTGCTTTATCAGGTTCACTATCCGGATCCGATTCCTGGCCAGTGTCCGACGTAAGACCAAACTTGTTGACCTTGTTGCGCAGAGTGGAACGAGGTATGCCATAGACAACGGCGGCCCGACGAGTCCCCAATCTTCCAGATTGGATATCCTGTAGAGCAGATCGCAGTTCATCTTCGGTATAGGCTCGTCTTGTAGCACTGTTACTGGCGCCTTCGAGAACTGCCCGTTTTAATCTGTAACAATGAAAGTATATATAAATAAAAAAATAATAAAAAGATTTTTTATTTTCTTTAACTTTTTAGGTTTTAAATGAAATAAGTTATGATTAGAGGAGTACGTAGTCGTACATTAATAACATAAAAGAAAAATAGCGATATGGGTAATGTAAGTGCAAGGACCTAGTCTATGTCTGTAGTGTCATAATTTTTAAATGAAAAATAATTAAAGAGAATAAAATAAACTACAATTAAATAAAATAAAAAATGAAGTGAAAATATGTATATAAGTTCTGGATTAGAAATAAAAATGATCTGTTTAGGTGAAATGGATAAAGTTCTCTCCTAAAGGGTAAAATGGAGGGGTAATAAATGACGTAGGTATTCTTGAACGAAGTCGCGGGCAAAAACTAGTACTATGTATTTTGAAACCATGCCATACCACGCTCATATGTTTTAGGACATTTCAAATCTAGAAAGCTAAGGGTCATAAGACAATATACGCTGAATTATGTTAACGGCTTAAATGAGCAAAAGAATAGAGGCTGTTGCACATTGAACAAAAAAGGTACGCGACATTTTTTAATATTTTGTAAATATTAATATCATTAAAACTTTTATCAGTATGGTGTAACTTTATAGTATTAAGGTATATATTAACATTTATAATATACACATGTATGTACAATATCAACAGAAATGCTAATCTAAAAAAGGTATATTTCACAAGATATTCGCAATAAACAAGCAAATATATTTAACAGAACACATAAAGATAAACGTTGTATTGAAAGTTTAAGTTGATTCACAGAACAATGTGGGTCGACAGTCGTCAACTTGCGGAGCGGCAATCGGTCGCCAAACTAAATTCAATATTTCCAAACCACATTAATTCAAGATAACGTGCAACTCGAAATATTTACTCATGCAACACCGCGATAACGCTATATGAATGCGTCTTTATCTCGCCCTCTCGTATAAAACGGTATAGGGTACAGCAAAATTAAACTTTACGACACCGTGTTACGGTCGACGGTGGCGCGGATGCGGGCGGTCGTCTTTAGTTTCATCTTGGGTTTTACTTTCTTATTTTTCGATCCGTTGACAGGGAATATCGGACCCTATTAGGAGGAGACGGGACTTATATTGGTGTCTTCGGGTCTCGAACGCAAGGTCGATGTACTGTACTGTCGGCTATCGTTGCATTTTTATTTGTTTTGGCGAGTCGCGCGACCCATATCGCGAGCTCAGAGTGAATTTATTCTGTTATCGATTGAATATCGTGCATAATATCGGTGCTGAATCGAGACAGTGCCTCATTCTTTGAACTTAGCTCATGCGGATATTTCGAGTAATGAGAGTCCGTTTGCTGGCTCAACGATGCGTTGGCACAATTGAACATTTCACGTTTCTCTATTATTGGGGATAGACAATTGTATCTAAATCTTATATATAATATATATATATATATATATATATATATATATATATATATATATATATATATATATATATATATATATATATATATATATATATATATATATATATATATATATATATATAATCTAAATATTTACTATATTTCCTAGATTCTCCAACGCGCATTTAGCTGACGTATCGATATTTTTTGAAGTCATGGGTCGTTTATTGACGATGCATATCAAGTTAATTGGAAAGAGTAGAACAGCTTGATTTGTTACCAGCGTCTTTATATTTAGCTTTGGTATGAAAATGAAAGTTTTAATAACTATTTGGTGGATATCTAGGGAATCCATTTTTACAACATAAAAGGTTTCTAGTTTTGTTAAAACAAAATGTGGGAGTATTTACAATAAACAATTAAAAGATTAGTTATTAATTTTATACTGTGATCTTCACATCGCATTCACATCTGTTGCCGTACTATCTAGTGCTAGATAGCTAGCTAGTGATGTACGCTGTGTATAAAGATTCTCTAACCTATACACAGTGTACATCACTAGCACCGGAATAGAAATGATTTCATATATAATATAACCCATTGCATACTTTCCCATGACTAATCCAGATTGATTAAGTAAGTGCGACGGCAAGATATAATTTCTATGAATACCCATACTATACCCCCATACTATAGAATGTACTGCCCTACGCCATTGTAAGAATTATACTTAAAATATAGGTCAAGTGCGAATCGGCTGCATCGTTTACTCGTTAATCACCTATTCAATGTTACTCGATTAATTATATTATTTTATATATTTTTAGTTATAAATTAACGCCGGTTCTGTAGAATCAAGCAAATTTAGCGTTTCACGGTAGCTGGCTGACTAAATTAAAGAGATTCATATGTAAATAGTGTATGTACATATAAAACTCATTTGTTACTGAATGATTGACAGACAAATGAGTACTGAGATTTGGCATGTAGAGTTCTTGGGGTGTGAAGGCCAGGACTACCAGAGGATATCTCGATATTCCAACGGGTACTGCAAGTAGCTGCAAGTACGTATAAATTGTTTAACAAATTGTCTCTGACAATTTCTCAATATGGTAATGACTAAAAAAAGCCTTACTGAATATTTATCATAAGATATTTATGAAGAATTTTAAATTAGCCAATATAATTATGCAAAATATTAATCAGCTGTTTTCTCTTAGAGCTTGAGAGCTCATCCATATATATATATATATATATATATATATATATATATATATATATATATATATATATATATATATACATAAATTTACTATACATCATATGATTTGATTAGGTAGAGTAAGGAGTTTGGTCAGTGGAAGTCAGTGGAAGTTTGGTCGAGCGTTAAGGTGCAATACAAAGGGCCAAAGCCTTTACTTGGATCTCAAGTCACAGGCTCTGCTCTTCTACATAATTCAATTACAAATAAAATGAAAAGTAAATCTGAATTGTATTCATTTTTACTTGTCTAATAAAATACAGTATCGAATATCAGTGTCGACTATTAAGACGTGTGTTAGTATCTTCATTTTTTATATAATATATTTATTGTTGACTAAGAAGTCAAGGATATCATATATATATATATATATATATATATATATATATATATATATATATATATATATATATATATATATATATATATATATATATATATATATATATATATATATATATATATATATATATATATATATATATCAGTCACAAATAATAAAATTGTGGGTAAATATCTTTCTTTCGTAATCTTAATATGAGGGCAGAACGTTGACTTACGAGTACGATACGAGTACTTTGACACTGAAATGCAATATTTATTCATATGATTCAATGAACTGCTCACAACGAATGCAATTCAATTTCGCCTCTACATTACTGTGATAATAATCATTTATTGGGAAACCGGATGTTTCTATACATTTTTCTATACTCTACATAAAATATTTTAATATATAAATATTCTACCTCTGTATAACGCGTTAAGTTGATTGTATAATTTTACTTTATTGTTACTAAAGTCATTTTAGAATTATTATAGAAAAAGGCAAACTTAATATGTGGACTCTTATAGGAATTGTCTAGAGACAATTGTGTTTTTGTTTTAAGATTAATTTAAGTAGCAGAAGACAAATAAACAAAAAAAGGTAATACTTTTAATAAAAGTAAAAAAAAAAAACTATGATCCCGTTTCCGTCATGATTAAATAAAATAATAATAACAAAAAAGTATTTCTTAACTTATTAACCATTTCTGTTCTATCCCATTCATTGTGGAAGTGTCACAATAAGTGTTGTAGTGTTCATTGTATACTATCATAATATTATATTATAAAGATAATTTATTTAGACAGACAAAAAATATTAATAATATTAGATAACTTTGAATGAACTTTCACATGTACCTAAAGTAAAAAAAAAAATGTGTAAACATTCATTCTTTCGCGTGTTTCGCGAAGTAAATAGAAGAAAAAAAAAAAACTAAAAAAAAAAACGAAGCTCATAAGTCACTTCGTTCACACTCTATCCATTTAAAGCCAATGCTTGTCGGGTGGCAGAAACAAACGCCGCGCTTTGTTCCAGCAGACAATGCGTTACGTTGGTTGGTAAAAGAAGAGTTGGTTTTAAGTACTTACATATGTACGGGTATAACACTACTTGTAACCCACGGGGCAAATTATTTTTGTACACTATGACTTGTAAATTCCCAAAGGTTTCCATTCTTCTACAAATTTCGAGAAATTCTCTGTCATTGCCTAAGATATATGCGAAATTTCAACGCTCTTATCTGTTCTTTTGTTTGTTTAGTTGTCAGTATAGCGTATATCATTCATAAACTATAACAAAATATTAGCCATACAAAACAATACCTATAGAAAATTAAAATTTTATTTGCACCTATATAAAATATGGGAAGCCAATCATATTTTACCCATATATGTACATAAATAGGTCTCTACATGGCATGTATGGCACCAGCTCTTATAAATCACAATAGCTGTCAAAGGTGGACGACCGTAGTTTCATAGCTGGAGTAATAAGTTCGAATTCCATTGTGTAACAGAGTAACATTGAATGGGTATGGCCATGGGCATGGTATGGTTAATGGGTAATATACCACGGTCATGGCGAATCGGCTTTTCCTGAAACTTTTCCTGTTATAAAACTACTTTTGTTTTGTAATTAACTTTTGTTTTATGTTTTTACGTTTGATTTTGTAGCGATACTGTATCCTACCGTTGCTATATATATATATATATATATATATATATATATATATATATATATAATATATATATATATATATATATATATATATATATATATATATATATATATATATATATATATATATATATATATATATATATATATATATATATATATATATATATATATATATATAGTGGTGGGCAGTGGCAGTGTAAAAATGACTCCACCCTTTTTTTTTTTTAAATTGCGTATTAATAAAGTCTTTATGTCTATATTACTACTCTAGTACCGTAAATTATTATAATTGTTTGTCCAAAAAAAAAACAATTTGAAAAATATTTAATTTTAAGAATGATTTATTTTGTCTTAAGTATTTTGATTTAAAAACTCTAAAAACCATGGTGTATACCGAGTGTTTGTAGCACTTGGCCCATACCGTATTAAAAGATTAAATTAAATAGCTTCACGCTTTCTCCCGCATATAGCAGGGGATACCATCCCGTTCCCGTTCCCGTCCGACTCCGTTCCCAAGTTCCCATCAAATTTTCGATGCATTGACATTGTCTGTTTTGTCAATATCGATATAAATATTGTTACTGCAATCAATAAATATATATTTTTTCATAATTGAGAAAAATGCTGTCTCTACTAGCTAAAAAAACACATATTAACACTAGAGCTATTGATTGTGACCTTTTCGCTATCTAACATCGATATTGTTATCAATAACCTAATAAATGTTAAAACGTATTCAAGCGTCTCCAGCATAATATACTCAATACAGTGTTCCCCTAACGTCCACAAGAAAGATGAATTTTATGAACTTTTTCTTCATTTAATAAAATTGGGTCGAGACTCTTACGGCTCTTAACTGAAATTTGAGCGTAAATTTTAGTATCATCTTATTATATTTAACCAACTTGGAAATAAATTAATTTATATATTTTTTTTAATTTATAACAAGAATTTAATTTAATTTAATTTATTTTATAATTTTTTTTTACAGAGTGTGTTGGAATTCTCGTTATTCGTAAGATTTTTGGGACACGTTTAGATTCATTAAAGAGAAAAAAAAAAACATTTCATACATATATAGGAACCTATTTACGTATTGAGATAATATTGTTCTCTCATAATCATAATCGCTTACGAACTGAGTGGACATTATTAGTTCGTCGATGCATTTTTGTACCGTACTCATCGAATTATTGAAAATGTACATACATACATACCTATGCATAAAAAAAATTACAAGCCAAACAATTTTAATCATATATTATGGGTATAGACTATATAGTTTCGGCTATAAAACAAGATAAAGTTAAGAAGCTGTATTATTTAAACAAAAAATCGCATACACGCCATTGAATCAAGTACTAATGTGAGCATTATTTTTCTTTTGAAGATATAAAAAAGCTATACTAAAGTAATGAGGACCGTCGTGACGCAGAGGCCTCTGCTGTAAACGCGACGGTTTCTGTGGGTTCGATTCCCAGTCGGGGAGAATGAATGATTTTCATTTTCTTCGCTCTGGTAACAAGGCAAAAAGCGCGGCGTTGAGTTCCGCCATACAACACGCAATGCCTCGAAAGGCGGAAAGCGGGGAACGGAGTGTCTTAACACTAGGTTCCTACGGTTCCCTCTGCCTACCCTGCCATGTGCGGGATACAGCGTGAAACTATATACTATACTAAAGTATGATGATATAAAAGAAAACACGAGTATAGCCGAAACGTTTAAAACCGTTACATAGGAAAGACGATATGGTAACCCGCAACAGTAAGTGGATTAAACAACGCTTTGACCTTAATTCGATGTAAATTTCCCAAGTCGTATCTAAAAGGCCATCAGTACCATGGCATGGTGCACCAAGTATATTTCGTCAGGTAAAAATACAAGTCTCTAGGGTGGTGGAAATCCATTATTCTAATTAGGCTGTTCGTACTAAATACAGGCAAGTCGTGCTTTTTTTTTGTTTTCTAATAAAATAATAATACTTACGTGTTAATATATGTATAATATAAATATTTTGGTATTTTAATTTTGTTTTAAATTAAAATATTGACTATCGGTTTCCGTACAATTCATCCGTGTTTCGAGTTATTTATGAATACCGAGGCATAAAAATTACCACAGTTGAATTATTGATACCATGTTTATCATGGTGTAATCGATGGTGCGTGATTGCCATATGTCTGATGCCTTTACGACAAAGAAAACGACAACTTTCAATTTTTATTTCAAGCACATTCGACGTCAATACTGGACGTTAAAACAAATGGAAATTTTTGGTGAACATATAAAATGGCGTCTGTGTCAATTTAATACATTGCGAGCTTTTCGCTGGCAACATTTTCTAACCGGAATAGTATATTATACTATTATTATATATTAGAGGTCTGCTTTAGGTGTTATATGAAAGGTTTCAGGTTTTGGGCAAATGAAAGATACTTAAAATAAATATGCTGTTGATTATTAACAAGAATCGAAATAACTAACAGAACCTTTATAATCAAATAAAAATAAAATTGCAAATAAAAAAAATTCGACGTTGGATTTGAACCTGTCATTATTATGTTCATGAAACTCTTTACACGCTACATTTAAGATTTTTAAGCTGTAATTTAATACACACCTAGCATTTTCCACATTTTTGGTGTCAGGAGGTGGAGTGCCACTGGTGCTGGACGTGGACTTGGCGCTGAGGTCGAGGGGCTGCTCCGCAATCGTCGGGGACGAGCTAGGTGCAGCTACCTTCTCTTCGGGTAGCCTGCTGTCAAAGAAGAAATGGATGTTACAAAATCTGAAGTATCCAAATTGAAACTTATAATATCAGATCTAAAAGAAATACTTATTTGCATGCTTACATTATACATTATATTCATATACATATGAATCTTGCACAAGTTGGTATATTAATTTAAAATTTACAGCTAACAAATTATTCACAAATTACAAAAAAAAAGAACCAATTTAGAAAATGAAGTGTTAAATTTAAATAAGCTCACTTGCCAAGAAGGTGACTTTCTCAAAAGCTGCCAAGCTTAAGACACCACATAGAGCTTTAAGATTAGATTTTTTTGTCATCAAGGACGAAAATCCTATAAAAAAGTCTCATTTAGGTACTAAAGTCTGCATGTCTGGGCGGAATGCATTAGCCAGCCAGTCATCGTCGTATTTGTAATGTTAATGATACGGGAAAAGGGCGCCGTGATTATCATACGTTTACGTTGCATAGGGTAAGTACGAGGCAACTACGGCAGGCAGCCCTTTTCTACCCCCTTCTTATATAAATCAAAGGCCCAATCCATTACACGATCGATATGTGTAGACAAGAGACAATAACAATGTCGTCGATAATTATCTATTCTTACATAAGCACTCAGAGTCGTCGATTAGCTATTAAAGCCAATGGTTGGGTTCGTTAGCGTAAATTTCATGTTTGTATTGTTTTATATTAGTTAATTAAATGACGTTTGTAGGTGCGTTTATTATTTTGAACATATACATGTAAATGGTGCGTCTATGATAATATGACTTAGTAGGCTATAGTGGCGCAGTGGGTCAGTATCTGACTGTTAATGCGTAGGTTGTGGGTTCATGGGGAAATAGTCTGTTCCATTTTTCCTCTATGTAAAGCGCGGCTTGGGTTCCGCCATTCAACAGCATTACCTCGAATTCGGCCTTAAATTGTGAGAATCTTGACAATGAAAAGGCTCTACAGCGATACAGCGTGAAACATTATATAATATACCATTTCAATGATTTCAATAATAGTTTTTAGTAGTTTATTAATAGTTTTCTTTTTAAATACGTCTTGAAACAGAGCAAAGAGCTCCGAATGCAAAGAACAGTTGTTAAAAACTAAATACAGCTCTTTAATACTTGAATAGCGGCGTTCTCTATTTTCTCTCAGTGCATAGAGTTTGCAATTTTTTTGCACGAAAATATAAAAAATTCAAATGTATGTCGAACCAAAAGTCTCGTCCCACTCCGTCAAGGTAATTATGAAACACAACCACTAAAACTACCCTCATCAAACTAATTAGTAAAATTATATTTTATTTTCTTTCTGAATACGCTTTTTTTTTAATTTTTTAAAAATTTCATATTGAATGAGCAAAAAAATTAGTGAAAATAGAAAATTAATATACTTTTAATTTTTTTTTAATTTATTCATATAAGGTTCACCAGCAGTTGTTACAATAAAGCTCTTATAATTAATACATGCAACTCAGTTTAGAAATAATTGTACAACTATATAAAGGTAAACACAACATGCTACTATACTAACATATATTACTATTTTTTATTAAGAGAAAAGATTCACGAAGCCATAATGCCCATGCCATGGCCTCAAGCCCATGAGAACCACTAATAAAGGAAGTTGCAGTTATTACTTGCAACTGGGCCCAAACAAAACTCGCGTGCCCTAAGACATGTCAAAAGTCAGCTGTCTATCTTTTATCCTTAGCTTTTTCATTTTATATGTTATTAATGATATCAATTTTTGTAAATGAGAATAAAAAAAACTAAACAATTTACAGGAAACTATTCAACTATTGAATGCGATCAAATATGCAATAGCCGATCAATGTTCCAACTTGTTCAAGAACATGACCATATTAGGGCATTCTACTTAGAAATAGAATGGGTTTTTCCGTAAATTTTGCATTTTAAAATTCTATAAACGCTGATTGATTCTTTTATCAGATCTGGGATTGGTTTTGATTCATTAAATGTTGACTTTAACATGTTTTATCTCCCTTAGTTGTTCTAGCAATGACATATAGATGTATCATCTGATTTGGCACACGTGTGAAAATTTGAAGCAAATCCGACCATACATATATAAAAATTAAATATGGTCAATACAAATTTTTACAAATAGAGCTTTCGTGTCCGTCCGTCTTTAACAAAAATACCGTATAAGATTGATTAAATTTAAAAAGGCAGCTTTTAATTTTTCCAGCATAGTTTAGTGTTGATATTATATGTTCACCACTTAACGTTCAGTTTTCATAACATTCTTCATTCATTCATGGAAATAGTTGAAATATATTCTTTACACCGGCCGTCGTATTTACAGTCAAACCCTAGCCTACTGCGCTACGACAGACCCTAATCGATTAAGACTTCGTCAATTTTCAAAAATAAACAAATCGATTCGTAAACGAATCGATACAAAATTGCTAACAGAAAAAATAGAAAATTTTATTACGTATTTATTTTTTTTTCTTTTTAGTAGCGTAGTGGAATTTCTCTATCAATTGTACGTTAATTGTGTATAATAATAATTTTCAAATATATTTTTTTTATCTGACATTATTTTGTTTTTTTTTTTTAATTTTGAAATTAGGTAGGGTTAAGTTGAGATCGTCGTGGCGCAGTGGTAGCGTCTGACTGTAAACGGGATACTTGTGTATTATCTTAGTGTCTGACTAGTCTGGTAAGGTCTGGTGAGACTAGGTTTGGACAGAAAGCTGAACTTACGTGCAGCTGTCTTGTCACTAGGTTCACTAATCAATCAATAATAATTCAATTTCAATAGTCAATAATAAAAATGTAAATATATTCTCTGTTAAATTAATTGAAAACTGAGATGTGTATACATTTTTTTTTATTCCACGCTATATTCGGCATATAGCAAGGAAGGAATCTAGATTTAAAACCACTTTCTCCGCTCTCCACTCATTGCGTGTAGAGTGGTGGAACTCAACGCCGTGTTTGAATAGAAATTTTAAAGATGCTATAATTGATATTGATGTTAAAATTATTATAAAATACATTTTTAAAGTTGCGAACTACACTTTTAACTGATTTAAGTCTAAAATCTATATATCCATCAAAATATGGGCAAAGTGTAAGAAAACGGATCTTCCTTCCTTAGCAAGCACTTAAGTATATATACAGAACCTAATATTAAGAATATGCTACAAATACAGTAGCTATATTCACAAATGAGAACCCGCTACCATTGTCTATAGCATGTATGACATGACGTAGATATTTCTAATCGTACGTCAGTTACCGTCTCCATCGTGGTGCTGAATAAAATGTATAGATATACTGAATACTAATAGTTTTAAATGATATACTATAATAATTAAATGTAAGTTGTTTTATATATGTATGTTTAATTTTATTTGCTTTACACACACATATATATATATATATATATATATATATATATATATATATATATATATATATATATATATATATATATATATATATATATATATATATATATATATATATATATATATATATATGTTACATATAAGATTGTGATGCAGCTTGTACATAGGTAGCGATTCGTTCGTTTTTTACGTTAAAATCTTTAAAAATGAAGCCACAGTTATTTTTTTTTGGAATTCATTTTGATGTTTGATTATCGATTATATTGCATACATACTCTCTATTTCCAATTTATTATTTTAAATTATTTTCTCCCATCAAGTTGGATTATCCAAAATGTCTTTTTTAGTATTTACTTAAAATCTACAGTACCTGCAATTAATACCGTTAATACCTGAGTATCTAAATCACCTTACATATGTATATACAAATAGAAGATATTGCTTATTAGTATCAACTAGCAACGTAGTGACTTTCCACCACTCACTGCCCATGGCCTTGAAAACGGGCGAAAAGAGAGAAATAGTGTTTTATCACTAACCTACATACCTATAGTATCTCAGTCTGATGCATGATTATCTTACGATTTTTTATTCAAATTAACCCTACAAAATTGACATGACAAGTACCTAGACAGATGTTGTTATAGCAAATAATAATTAATGGTATCCATCCATTGTTAAAAAAAAACGACAATAAATAAAGACTGTTGTATGTGCGAATAGTTTGAATATAATGAGCGATTTCGTCTAATTACAAGGAGATGAGGACAAAAAAAAATGTCTTCATTGTTACATTTACAGAGCAAGGTTACGTGTTCCGTGACACGGAGGCGTTAGGATTGTGGAGTTGTAAGAAAAATGCGTATAAATACATTAGTTAAACAGGTTTTTTTTCTAAAATGTTATATTTTTGCTGACAATATACTATATATGTATATATATATATATATATATATATATATATATATATATATATATATATATATATATATATAGATATATACCACGTTGAACACACCGGTTCTCGTCCGATCACCGAAGTTAAGCAACGTCGGGCGCGTTCAGTACTTGGATGGGTGACCGCCTGGGAACACCGCGTGGCGTTGGCATCTCAGAGGGTGTCTAAGCCAATTATCTGTCCGATATTTGGTTTCCGGCATACGGGTACGCGACCCCGGGACCTCGAGCCACCACTTTCATAACCCGATCCAATCCATGTAAGTGGTGTCCCTCCCCTATATTCCAAGTCTTTCTGCCTCTTATTCCCTGTCCTTTCTTGGTTTCTCCCAGTAATGGGTTGGAGGTCAGATGGCAATCGCTCCACAAAAAACCACTTCGCCACTCATATGGACCGATTGGTCTTAGTCGGAAGGCAGACCCTGGCAAAAAGCCGGGACTAATGCCAGGAAGAAGAAGATATATATATATATATATATATATATATATATATATATATATATATATATATATATATATATATATATATATATATATATATATATTTAACCAGAAAGCACATTGTTAAGTGTTGGAGCCCCATTGCGTATTGTTAGGCCCCCGGCATAATTCGTTCCCCCGTACCCGGGAATCAAACTCGTACCAGTCGTGTTTACGAAAACGTGGCGCCGCCGCGCCATGACGCGGTCGTAATTTTATTAATAACAAATATATTACTAATGTTAGTATGCCTAAAAAAGTACATAATTATTATTTTTTTAACAAATACGACGATAAGGGGCTTACTCAAATTGAATTTTATAATTTTTAACGTATTATCCCATACTAAAGAAAATATTTTTGAAAGCTTAGACGGTTTTCGTTACATCCACCTAATACACCTTAAAAACATCTTTTATCTATAATTTATCTAATTTAAAAGCACATATAGAAATACTATTACAATCAAAACTAGGTCCTTATATAAGCCTGTTGCTTCCACGTTTCCGTCCGCCACAGGATGTGGAACGAAATGCTGAGTTCAATAGAGTCGTAGTGACGCGTAGACAAAGCTTTTGTGGCGTCTTGAGTATTGAAATTGTAGGGAAATAGCCTGCTTGGTTAGTAGCTTGTAGTAATAATGTTTTTTTTTTATTTTTGCGGCGTTAAGTTCCGTCGCTCAACGCGCAATGTGTGGAAAGGCGGAAAACGTCGAACGGAGAGTCTCAACAGTAGGTATTTTATAAACAGATTATTTTTTTTTCTATTATTATTTCTTTATTTTCACTACTTATTTCGCATGCACTAGGATTAGGCAAAGAGAGATTAGTGTCAAGACACTCCATTCTCAATTTTTAACGTCAATTCAAAATATTGTGTGTCATGTGGCGTAACTTAACATTGTGCTTTGTCATACCAGAGCGGCGGAATGGAAATTTGTTCCCCCGAGTGGGAATTGAATCCACAACCAGGCAGTTTAGAATCCATATACCACAGTGCTTGCTAACGTGCCTGGCTATACATATCATGGCATTGGACCCTAAAATTGAATACATCAAGTTTTAACATATAGAAAAAAACATTGTTGTTTAAGTTCTTATTATATTTACTTGTAGCTTTATTTTTTATATATTTTTAGCTTATTTTTAATATAGGTATGTAGTATAAAATCCAAAAAAGTTAATAATATTGTTTGTTATTATGGCAATATATTCAGGTAAGCATTAGGTATAGGCTCAGGTTGTAGTTTAACTTAAAGAAACAGAAGGTCTTAAAACAATCACAGCTAGATCTAGATCTAAAATCCAAATCTAGACTAGATTTTTATGTAAAAAAAGCACAATAGTGCCTTAGTTCTAACACGTCGATATTCCAGTTTAGTTGGCAGATGTGGCACGTCGATTTCAATGGTAGACTGTGATGTGACAACAAAAGCGCTCTTTGTCGTTTTGACTATTGAAATTATTTGATACTACACTAGACTCTACTATTGTTGTGTGATAGGTGTTGGTGAGGACTGTACGCTGGAGCTTAATATCATTTTATATTTATAGAAGCTTTAGTAAGCTATAGTAACTTATATATAAGCTATATTTTGCTCAATCAACTGTGATTCGTCATATCCTTGTTATACCATTTCGTAGGAATTTTGGTAAAAGTTTATCATAGATGTAATTTAAGCTTCTTGCTAGTGAAAGAGTCCCTCAGTGAAAGATATAAAAAATGTATATATTAGTACCCACCCGCGGCTTCGCCCGTTTGAATTAAATTGAATTGTACTCGTTTATCATAAATTGTAGCCCATATGTTATTCTGATATATAAGCTATATTACTGCAAAGTTTCATCTATATCCGTTCAGTAGGTTTTGCGTAAAGACGGAAAACCTATACATTCTCATGAGCTTTCCCATCTTATAATAATACATATATATATGAAGAATTTATTTAACAAGATATACCACCTATTCTTATTCGCATATAGCCGATGACTAAGAGAGTGTAATGTTAAGACACTCCGTTCTCCGCTTTCCACCAAAATTCAACATAATGCGCGTTAAATCGCGGAATTCAACTGTAAATTGGGAAATAGAGCAGCCTTTGGTATTACCACTTACACCCTATCTCCCCTCTATCCCCCCTCTATGCTATATGTGAGAAGAGCGTGAAACAATTTATTACTATTAAAATAAAATGAATAATAATCAACTATATAAAAAAATGAGCAAAAAGCAAACCATTAAATTAAACCAATCTAAAATATATTTAACAACTTTTATGCAATTTAATAGCGTCGAGATCATATTATTTTATAATTTTCACGCTCATATTGCCGAAGCGATTGAAAATTTTCATTGTTTTCTTTAGTAATATGAATATAGTGTCTGTAATTTAAAATAAATATATATATATATATATATATATATATATATATATATATATATATATATATATATATATATATATATATATATATATATATATATATATGAATTTACGCTGCTATGCAACTTCAATGCTTGAAATGTAAAATTTTTGAAGTTTGTCTTACAGTTATTGAATTTGATGTCCTTCCTCATAGTGTTAATGTTTAGTCCTTTATGTAAATAAATGACAAAATTAAACTATAAACGAGCGTCTTTGTAATATATTACATACAAATAAGCTATGTTGCCATATGTGAAGGCTGTATTTTAACTGGATCTCTTTCAAACATGTGTTCTTCTATTGAGTAATCTTATCTCATTTGTGATAAGCAAAAGTCAAGTCAGTCATCATATCTCCATTGTGATAAGCAAAAGTGAGTCGTAAGAGTGGGGGAACCTCAATTGGCCTTTGAAAGCACAGTGTCGAAGATACTGGAAGTAAAAATCACGAGGACACACCAGAGGACATATATGAAGAGGTTAATGAGCAGTGAGCGAGGCGAAAGAGATATGTTCTCTCGGACTATATATTTAAATATTGATTATGCGTGAAGCGTGATATGTATGTATGTACGTATGTATGTAAATCCTTCGTCTGTTATCCATAGAACGTGACATTGGCGACGTGATGCTTAACAAGCACGCTCAGAACACCCTAGTCAAAAAAAATATATATAATAAAAAGAAAATAGGTGAACCCTGTAGGTTTATCATAAACGCGATAGTTCTGAGTTCGATTCCCACTCTGGCAAGACAAAGCGCACAATTGAATTCCACTATTAAACCGCGGCAAGTAGAATACGGCCTAAAGCGTAAGCTAAAGCCTAAAGCCTCAGCCTACAATAAATGCTTCCGAAATACTTAAGTATAATATTTAGCAATACAAATAATTTGTTTTTTTGAATTAAGCACTTATATATAAATAATAATGCTAATAATGTAATTTAAATTATTTCAAGCAATTTTTAAAACAATCATTAATTGAAAATCTTTCAACAAACAGACTAACAATTCTCGTTTCTCTTAAAATAGGTAACACTTTGGATTCTGGTTGGCGTCGTGATTAAAATCCGTTAAACTTCAAATTCATCTCCGCAACGAAAGATTGTCGGCGCAGCATCCGTTCGGATTGAGATGAAAGCGTTAGGTTGACGCGTCTTCTATAGAGGAGTTTATGATGTTTTGAAATACTTGAAAAATTGTAATGAAATGTTTACTTTTTTTAAATTTTTGTCGTAGAGCTCGTTGTGGAGATCCTTTGGGGAGGTAATACGGCTGTTTTTTGAGGTATTAAGCGTATATATGTACTAGAACTTGTTTTGGGTGTATTGATGTTTTTAATGAAGAAAAAAATAAATAAAAAAAAAATATATTAAAATATTAAATTCATTTATTGTATAGGTATATAAAAACTTTAAATAACTTTTCTAAATTCACTTAGTAAGTATAAGATTCATACTTTTATATTATATATATATATATATATATATATATATATATATATATATATATATATATATATATATATATATATATATATATATATATATATATATATATATATATATATTTATACAGAAATATGATTTTATTTTACTAACAATAAGTATATTTTGAAATGTCAAATTAGTAATAACTAGAGCACCTACTATACTTTAGCTCTAGCTACTAGCAACACAGGCTTGATTTTCCGGCCACTTTAAATACATATACACAGACAGACACACATATAATGTATTTCTATCAAGCAATAATAACAAAAAGAAAAAAAATATTTTAAATATATAGCTGTTTTCAAAAAAGCTATTAAAAAGTTCGCCGTTTCTCTATCACGTATGACGCGAGCTAAGAGTAATATTGGAAGCGGAACAGTGTACACGTACACGTGTATCGATACGCGATATGGCTGTGATATTAACATATGTTCAGGACGGGCGTATCTAGTTTTATGTGTTTCAAATGTAATTTTGTTTATAAACACCTGTCCTGTCTATGCAATGAAAAGCCCTTTTGATGTTTAATTCGATGAGAAATCAATGAGAGAATATGAAAATGGTAATAAGTAATAGCTTCACCATATTTCTAGGATATACTCGTAGCTATATGTTGTTGGGTAGCGAAGCAACCTAGTGTTAAGACACTCCGTGCCCCAGCTTTGAGAATCCGCGCTTTCTCCTCTTATCGATGCGTGGGAATGAAATGATTCTCCCCAAGTGGGAATTGTACCCACGACCGTCGCGTTTACATTCAGTCGGTTGTGTAGGATGAGCTAATTTTCATTTTCTTCGCTCTAGTAACAAGACTAAGCGCGGTGATGAGTTCCGCCATTCAACATGGACTTTCTCGCAACGCGGAAAGCGTTGAGCGGAGTGTCTTAACACTAGGTTGGTGTTCATCAAAAAAAGCTACAATATATATATATATATATATATATATATATATATATATATATATATATATATATATATATATATATATATATATATATATATATATATATATATATATATATATGTATTGAAAATACTAAATCTTATTCAGATAAATTTCACATGAATCCGTTTCGTGAACAGCCGCTTTGAATTATTTACACGTGACTACTTTTATACCGCGATATTATGTTCTATACAAAGACTTTTAAGAGTTATGTTTAAAATATTAATTTGAAATTTATGTCGCTTTTGCTTTTTAGACTGTTCAGGTGTAAAATATTATATGATTTTAATAAAATCTCTATTTAATGATCGTACGTCTCGTATCGTCTTGTACAGACGGACGGACAGTCGGTACGGTCGGTAAGGTAAAACAATTAAAATGTATACGTTTTATATATATATATATATATATATATATATATATATATATATATATATATATATATATATATATATATATATATATATATATATATAAATATATAACTATCGACATTCTAACGATTGAACTGACTTAACAATACCACGCTATGATACGCGTTAATACAAACAAAAAACCGTAAAATGTCTAAAATAAAACAAGGTTGCATATTTAGTCAGATTTGTTATTTAAATGAGCTCGGTGTCCATTGTTTGTTCACAAGTAGGTCAGTAATTAGAATGACAGTGAATTTACTTTACGTCCAAGTTTTTGGGTCAGTATATGTTGTACTCGTATGTACGCTTAAATACTTTTGTTTAGATACTAATGTCAGCAGTTTATGGATGATAGAGGCGATTTTATTGACATATATTGTAGCTTTGAGATATGGATTTTTATTTTTTTTGCTTACTATGGAGAAATATTAATCATATATATATATATATATATATATATATATATATATATATATATATATATATATATATATATATATATATATATATATATATATATATATATATATAACAAAATATAATGTTAAGATACGATAAGTTCTCCGTTTTCAAATCAAATTCGACATATTTTAAATGGCGGAGTGAAGAAACTTACAGTCAGATTGTTATTTTATGTTATTTCCAAGGTAAGATTAGGTAGAGTTCGGTGTAGATTATTTTATATAATTTTATATTAATGTAGATGCTATAAACTGATTTGTTGATAATATACATTCTGTTCATCGCTTAAAATTATATTTCAATAAAAATTATAAGCCTGTTTTTAAATTCTAAAGTGTATAAATATATTACTTTTTAAGTAAGTACCTACTAAAATGTTTAAATTTAACATAATATTTGTGGGCAATTTACATAATGTTATATTAAAACAGAAATTCCAAGGTTGGTATAAATCAAATATCATTGATAAGCTGCTAGCTGTACATACAGAGACCTAGCATTGTTTGTATGCATGTGTCCTACATATTGATGGATTTCTTATTATTTTAGTACATAGGATTGTTGTACTTATAGCTTATATATACGTAGGCAGAGAGAAGCTAGTGTTAAGACACTCCGTTCTCCTCTTTCCACTAAAATCCGAGACGAGCTGATTGGCGGAACTGAAAACCACATTTTTTCACGGCGGGGGAATATATTTAATTTAACTATATTAATTTCTAAGAATGAGCTTGAAATTTAAAATCTATCTATCTATCTATCTTGTTTAAGGACATTTTGTATTATATTTAAAATAATGTAGATTTGCCTGAGATTAATTACGAAGCAGTGTTTCTAAGTAATCCCTCTCACTGACTAAAGTAAAAAGAAAATACGAAAAATTCATACACATATCCGATACGGGATTCGATCCAGTGACCTCCACAGTTTTAATAGTATTCATAATGCATTTAAAATTTATTCAATTCGACAGCGAGGACGCGTGTTACATAAAATGTTAACGCGATGCATCTCGGAGCGAAGGCTGGTTTGAAAATTGTAGTATAATATATATATATATATATATATATATATATATATATATATATATATATATATATATATATATATATATATATATATATATATTCGATATCGTCGTGCTTTATTTTGTTACCAGGCCGATATACACCAAGTATCTGTTTGACAAAATTGCATTTCTTTAGTGTGAATATATTGTAAGATGATTTTAAATAATGTATCTACATTCTAATTCTATCTATCGTTTATATTTTTAAATCTCAAATTATGCCTGTATATGATGAAAGAGATATATAGATTTCATTTTCACGCTAATACACGCTGACTCCCGTATATTGCAGGTTAAGAAACAACTTAGTGTTAAGACAATATTTCCTTATACTATTTGCCTAAATATTGAACCCCTGACAGTCAATCAAGTTTAACTCTCAACGCTGTTTCACTGTGGTAAAGTATTAAAAATAAAAATAAATTTACTTCTTTTTGTAGATCCTAGAAGACTCTAAACCGCACAATGAGTAATTACTCATTCGAGTCACTTGATCGTATTCGAAGCTTATCCAAACAGGTTGAGGTAAAACCGCGATACGAAACTAATTTGTCGTTTGAAGTGACTAATGACGTCATAAGCATTTATTTTTATTTATGAAGATTTTACTTTTATATTAATTATGTTAATTTAGTAAACTTTAAGTTATAAGCACTAAGATTTTCAAAGGAAATTTAAGTTTACTCCTCATGACTTGGCTATATATTTATAAATCTACATAAATATAGCTAATACTTGTGACTATTTTTTTACCTATAATAAATTGAATAAGGAACTCCATTGCTAAACCAATAAGGAACACCATTTATAACTAAGATTCACAATAATTCATACAATTTTGAATGTAACTCTACAATCGACTTAATTCTTTATAATTTTGAAACTTGAAGTTCCGACCACTTAGCAGTACTATGTCGTCACAGATATACCTACTGTGATACTGTACTTACTGTACTGTTACTGTACTGCCAGTACAAAACTATACGCGATTAATACAGTTAAATAATACCATTGAAAATATTTATAAAAAAAAACACGAAAACTAAAGATCATATTAATTAATGAATACAACAACATTATTCCGTCGTCCGATATTTGAGTCAATGCCGTTAGAATGGTGGCTGAATTCAGAGCTATTACGCTATAGATTTTAGTCCATAAATTATGTGAGAACCTTGTAAATTGTGAATACATAAAGATGTCGTTTAATTTATTTGTTTTGATGTTATCTGCTAATGTTTTACGATTCTATATACATAAGTACGTATATTATGTAAGTAAGTACATATATATATATATATATATATATATATATATATATATATATATATATACATAATTTTACGATTTAATGTTGGTACGCGATTGTAGTACGGTAAAAGGGTTTAGATTACAATTGGTAGGTGTCGATTCGATTATTAAGGCATGTATATTGAACACTTTCTTTTATATGCAGCTTCTCCTGTATTGTTTAAAGGAAATGACCTAGCATAAGAGTTGTGTATGACATGACACACAGTCTAAATATCACACGTATTCTGACAGTATAGTGTAGAGTATATTATATAGAAATTATTAACGTAATCCGCCCACAATTCCTGCATAAATGCACTATTCCAAAAAAATTCATCACTTTTTATATGAAATAATATTTTGTATATATTACAGTCTAGTAAGTAAATCTTAGGTCTCAAACGAAGCCTTATTTAGTGTTCTCTAATTTAGCTCCAATTACGGTAGTTGCCAATGATTTATTGCCAATACCAGAAGAGTCAAACTTCCTCTTAAATTATATACTGTCTACAATAAATGTCCGAAATAAACATCAAAAATTGTTATAACCAAGCAGTTCCAAGTTAAAAGTTAAAAAGTTTACAATATAACTAAATAATAATCATTTTTATAATTTATTTTATCAATCAAATGAATTGTGGCACAAATAAAAAAAAGACAACCTATTTTAATCCTCCCTTATGCTCTTAAAGAAACCTATACACCACCAGAGGCTTATCTGTCAGTCACCAAGTTTTTATATAGAAGATTATGTTTTTATATAGAAGATTAATAGTATGAATACACTCACCTATCAACCTGCCTTGGTCGTATCATCCATGCGGGGGGTAGCAGGCCGGTGCCGAGAGCAGCCAGGGCAGCGATCATCTGCTGGAACTATAGACATAGCGTTATGTATTAATAAAAGAGACGGACGGAGAGTGTAGAGAAATAGAGATTTCAAGATAAAATGAAAATCAAATAAAAAATATATGCCAATTCTTATTTAAAGATAGCTAGAAGAAAACTTACTAGTTCTTTTTGAATAAATCTATGTAAAAATTTAAATGAATTAAAATATAAATTAAGAATTTAAGACGAAAACAATTAAAAATTCAATTAATTTAGATTATTTAAATAAGACTAAAGTCGTGACAATAGTTGAAAATCGTTATGCCAATAATTATAAGTAATTTCTTTTTAGTTAGTCTGTATAATGTAATTTGAAAATGTTAAACAAGTTTATTTTAATTTTTTTTTGTGATATTAGACACTGTTCTGTCATCACATACTTTAGTCGGGCTTCAGTTTCCGTTCCAGGAGCCCCGGAGCCCCCTGGAATATTAGTCTCATATTTACGTGCACGAGTGCTTAAAGCCACCGACGAACTAGTAGCGTGATTCTCCGCTCACATTCCGTTAGATTTTCGAAACAATGCGTATTGAGTGGCAGTCTAATCAATTACAGTGGCGAAGTATTTAATTGGACCAAACCTATTTATATCCTATTTTTTACCTGAGCGATCGCTTGCGGATTCTGCCCCTGGAGCTGTAGCTGCAGTAGGTGCTGCAACAGCGGCGGCCCCGCGGGGCTCTTCGCGCCCGACACCGAGCTGCTGTCTGATTCCGATGCGGGACTCTGAAACAACGTTTCATTATTTATAAATACAAACGGAATTTCAAATACAGTGTGAATATAAATAATATAGCAAGGGTTACGTCTACATTTTCTCTAAGACAAGACAAATATGGGTAAGGCAAAGGCTACAAAGGCTTTTTGCAAAATCATCTGTCCTGCTAAATGCAGAAGATTTGTAAATACTTAAAAAGAATAATTTCAATAATATTGTAAATTGTAGTTAGTAGATAAAAATACAGTAATTTGAAGTGGTAGAAAATTTGTTTTTGCCACTTGTATAAATTAAAAATATGTAAATCATTGAATTTAGTCCAGTTGGATTCTTTTTAAAATGAATGAGATATTCAAAATTAGCTTAGCCGTTTTTCTTTCCATTATATTGTTACATATTAAGCCAATATTATTTTATTCATCAATAATACATCAATTTTAACTTAACACGATTTTCCTTTATAGTGCACCTACTCTTGTATGTCAACTTTCCGGTATTTTAGTTAATCTGTATCAACGAGGATACCGCCTTATTAAGTTAATTATATACTTAGACGTATATATATACATATATATATATATATATATATATATATATATATATATATATATATATATATATATATATATATATATATATATAAATTCACGTATCACATTGGATATTGACTGACTGCACATTGGATATTATCGTCTACCAAGCTTGTGTAAGACAAACAGAGATAAATAGACGAACTATACTGAAGACGCATGATTTTTTTCTAAGGATACAAAAAAAAAACGTTTTCCTTAAAATATAATGTTAACGTTTCTACGTTAACAACGCACATTTCTTAGAAATACAAGATTCATTAATAATTATACCTATACTAGAAGTAAATATCAGGCAATGTTAATTGAAATCGTACTATTGACGTGTACGTCGATGTTGTTATTTGCGGAACTCAACGCCGGAGAGCGGGAAAAATGAGAATACAAGAAAAACTTAAATTATACATTCTGTAAACAGAAAAGTTTATATGTAAATAAATTGCCACTATATAAAATAAATTTGCCTGAAAAAATGGTTTTCTAACACGCACCGTCACTATAATTACTAAATTTGATTTACAATTTATACAAAACTACATGGAATAACCTTTACGGCGTAGTCAGTATGTATTGCTAACAATGACTATGGGCTCAAATTTAACTTGAGCGATATATAGTTATAATTGTACGTGGAAAAAAGTAAATCTTGTTTTTTCCCGTTTCTGTTGGAATTTCGGGAAATACTATTGTTGTTGTCCCTACATGCTAAAATCATATCAAATCAATAACAAAAGATTTATATATATATATATATATATATATATATATATATATATATATATATATATATATATATATATATATATATATATATATATGATAATGATCTCTATATAAATATTATTGAGTATACAAAATAAGAGTCATCTAAAGTCATCGTCGTTTAGTTCTAAATCCTCTATTTTTATGAAAATTTTACATCATTTGATTTAAAAAAAAAAACATTTCTGTTGGTTAATAAGAGAGTTGTGTCGCCACGTTCTTTGTATTTTATTATACAGTAATATTTAGATATGGAATTCCCAGAGCACCAAAAGATATAATGTAGAGAAAGGATTTTCGTATACGTATTTCACGAGGCTAACAATGACTAATTTTTTTCTATTGTTACTGCATTGTTATTCCGGTTCCATTTTTTTTTTAAAACGTCTAAACTTTAACAAGAGATACATACATTAGACCGCCATTTTACGAGGGTACGCTAAAATTTTCATTATGCTTAGAAACAAACATGAGATAAAAACCATTTTATTTCTATCTCCCTACAGACTCAGTCATTTGCGTAACGGACAAAGCCGCGAATCCAACTTGTTTTAATATTCTTTTGAAGGTCTTTTGAAGTAAGCTCTTTTGTCATCCGCACCATCAAAAAATGTCTAATCCATCCATCTATGTAGTACATAAAAAAACCATTGTTCTCTAACGAACGCGTTAATAAAAAATACTATTCTATTGCCCATTAACCGGTTCCCACGACGCCATGTTTGTGGATCCTCGTTCGCGATTGGTCGAAGTCGAGTTTAGAATTAGAACCCCACCATTTGGCGAGTAATTATGTGTTTTTTTTTTCATCAAATAATGGCAATGGCAAGGGAGCAGCTGTTATGCCTACAATGGAGTTAGAAAAAATATATATATTTGATTACTTCTTTATTTTCTTTTTTCTTATTTAATAGATGACCAATTAGTTTGTTTTGAAGATTGAGATTTTTTTTATGTGGCTGTTTAATTTGTCATTAGAAATAAATGTGTTTTCGAATTAACATAAAATAATTTAAAAATATAATTTTCGTTCTGTACCCGCCACTCCACAGGTAATGTCACAAAATCGAGCGGAAAGTGGGGAACAGAGTGTATTAACACTAGGTTCCCTCTGTCTACACTGCTATATGCGGGAAATAGCAAAAAATATATAAATATATATATATATATATATATATATATATATATATATATATATATATATATATATATATATATATATATATATATATATATAAACAATAATTACATAGCTATCGAATTGAAAATAAAATATATTATTTTAGTTAGAATAAGCTTCAAGGCATCAAGATTGCTCATAATATTCTATACTGGCAAGATATGTTGTATAGCAGTTTCGATAACTAAATTGAAAAAGTTAATATATTTAAAAAATAACATTTTAAATGGCAATTTTATTTTAAATTGACTTAACAAAGTAAAGCTTTAGTAGTAAAAAGTAGCATAAGATATATTAAACATATATGTAATTTAATAAAGCTTGTATTAGTTAATATAAAAAAATAAGCTAAAGTATATTTAGTTTTAATATTTTTAGTAAAAATATTATTTTTGTACCAATTATACCAATTTAACGTTGTTCATTGAGCTAAGCTATATAAATTCAGTTTTCACACTTGATTAGCTATTTTTAATTGTCTCCAGCTTTTGTCAGAGAAATAGGATATCGTTAGCGATATATTATTATTAAATAACATAACATAACAGCATAACAGCACAACAGCATAATAACATAACAGCAAAATGTAATAGAAAATATTTCTTCTAGAACCAAAATTTCCTCCTACTGATATACACATACTCGTATAAAGTTGTTAAAAAACGAAAAATTAATAACTTAATCAAGAAAAAAGTTTCTATTGTACGCTATATTTTTTTTAAATGGCAATACTAAAGAAAAATCAACATATTAAAATGAAACAATTCAAACATAAATGGGTAAAGAAATTGTTTGTATCACAATCTACTTAGAAATTCTTCTGATTGTTACTTGTGAACTATTATTAGAGTAGTTACGTTAAGTGGCGGTCATTCATGCCGTTAAACTAATTAGTTTTTATGCTTGAAGAAAGATATATAATAGTTTAGAAATTTGTTATATATATAATATATATATGTATCTATATTTCTAATTTGAAATTATATTTTTTAAATATAGTATATTTTTATATTTTTGATTGATATGTGTTTATTTATATAAGTTACATTAAATTTATATTAAATTATAAAAATAATATTAAATATAAATAAAATATAAATTTATATTAAATTATAATAAAAATAATTTTAATAATAATATATTTAAATTGTTAATTTAGCGTGACATTGTATCCTGCAAATAGTGGCTTAGTTAGATATACTTAGTCCGATGTAAAGACTTCCGCTTTCCGTCATTTATCATTCTATATAATTTTTTTTTATTTTTTTTATAAAGTTCAAGCTCTATTGACACTCGTATGTGTTTGAAGTAAACTGAAAAACATATAAAAATACTCACATTTTTTGTACAAAGCATTACCCTTGAGTATACAGCGTTATACAGTGTGATCTCTTAGCGTACTCTGAATGTATATCCTTTTACAGGCACTTTTGATTTTCAGCTTTACATACAAACAACTGTTTATTTTTATATTTGTAGATATATATATATATATATATATATATATATATATATATATATATATATATATATATATATATATATATATATATATATATATATATATATATATATATATATATATCTATGATCACTTTTACAGTATTCCGTTTTCTAATATCATAGAAATATCGTTTACCTCACAGTTTAGATTGACATAACATGTTTTTTTTTTATAACATATAAATATTCTGTGCGGGCTTAAAACTAATATTTTATTTATATTTATTTGCTTAGCATTTGATTTTCCTCAAGGAAGTTTATGCATTCAGTTAGTCTTCACGTGTTTGTTATGTTCAAGGTGGACTTGGTTTGCAAAAATCAAGGCAATGGAGCCTGTTCTACAACTTTTGTATATATATTTATACCGTACGTATATTATTATTGTATTGGGTAGTATATTATGGTATTCTTGATTTAGACATAATTTAGGCAATTAGTTCCGGCTTTTATTTTTCTATATATAAATGTTATGAAGATATAGACTATTAGAATCTTATATAGTTGATACACATGAAAATAGTTTTTAATAATTTTGGGAGCAAAAATACTATCGACTAGGTATATATTTATATTTTTTGTTGATGTAAGGTTTTGAACAAACTTTAAAATTTTTATTACTTTTTATTATTATACAAATGTACATTTTTAGTTTAAACTCAATAATATGTTAAATGCAGAAGTAAAATCTACAGATATTACTTAAAGATAAATAAGTCTAAAAAAAACAGCGGCCATCTTTATTAATTACCATAATAAATTATACTAGGTGGTCGAGAAAATATTGTGACGTCAAATGACGTTTAAAAAATAGTATTGTCATTTTTTGAATATTAAAAAAAAACTACGTAGCTTTCGACCATAGTCTAAAATATAAATATCAGTTAATTTGGTTTATTGGTTAAATTAATTTATTTAATAATTAAAGCCAGAAGCCAGCATTAATGTTACATATCTGACCTAATGCCTGTAATAAATTTATATTAAGATATATGCAAATGTCATATACGTGTGTCACTGTGGAGGACATCATACATTTAATGAAATATGATATGTAATAGACATTTGCCGTCCATTAGAAGCAAGAACACTCTCAATGAGAGGCCTTTCACTAAAACCCATTCTTTTAAGCCACTGCACTCTGATATAGGAATAAAGGCATATATCACATTTTCAGTTTAAAAGGTGCGTAAAGTTTGCTTTCATCTGTCACAAATAATTTTAAATGTCAGTCGTATTTTTTACTTTTTTTTATTTTTATTTTTGTTTTGTTTTACAAACAGTTTTCAAGAACAATTCACGTTTGAAACAAGGTTTAGATTGTATTTTTTTTAAACAACAACGAACCGAGGAAAAAAGAGCACCACTTGTTAATTGAAGTGATAAATCAAAATGGAATTCGAAAATGTAACTAACCATGAAATCGCTTCATATTCTGTACCCTTCCATTTGACACTTAAAAAAACAACACTCAAACTGTAAACACTCGCACCATTGCCACTTTGGGGGCTGTTAAAAAAAAACTTCCCGCCTATTTTCAAAAATGGAATCGAAACGTCAAAGGCACATTTTCTTTTTTTTTACGTACGGCAATGATAAGCAAAGGCGTTCGTATACTGAGGCTATTTGGCCGCACGTGTTTTGCCAAGGGGTGGGTCTAGCACGTGAATTTTCCGAGGTTTCCACCCCCTGCGGACCGCCCCTATAGGCTTTTCTGTCCGGCCTATGCTGTTTAACCGATCGCATACAGACTACTATGGAGCCGCGCAACTATTCTAAATTTTTTACTTTTTTTTAACATAAATCTCAATATAAGCAAGCGTAAATAAGTTATAGACGATAAAACGTTTTAATTTGAACAATTTCATTTATAACAATTCAAAAATTAAACAAGATAGTTCATTTTGCTAGTAAAAAAAATAAAAAAACATCCCACGTTAACTACACTTAATTGAAACAATTTCGCTGTATCTATGGTCGTAAATTGTGGGGCCAATTAGTTTTATGCACAGCTTGAATTTTTAAGAGTTTTTCTTCCAACTTATGAATTGCCGCGATGGCAATGTATTTCAATTTTTATATAAAGAAACAATATATGATTACGGTTGGGCGCAGTCAATCATTAAGGTAACGTTTCATTTTGAGTAATAATACAAAAATTGTAACTCCAACGAACGAATAGCATGAATTTATTTCACGGTCCGCGTAGTTACGCTGCGTTGTTCGCTAATTATGCCCCCTTGCTTGCTTGAGCTTTGCAACAGCGTCTTCGAGTTTTAAGCTGTTTGATATTTTGTTAGGTATGAAGTTTTTATTTCTTCAATAGTTTACGAGGAAAACCTTGAAAATAACGATATTTGAAAATAAATTGCGCATTTATTTGAAGGTTGTATAACAATTAGGTAGCATAGCATCAGCGCTAGCTTGGTCATTACCATTAGTGTTTTATGACTATATATATATGTGTGTGTATATGTACACCTATATATATATATATATATATATATATATATATATATATATATATATATATATATATGTGTGTGTATATGTACACCTATCATTAAAATTTTAAGCATAAAATTGACATTGACATTTATATGTGCTAGGTTTGAAATGTGAAAAAATAAGATTTGTCCCGTAACGAGCAATGGATAAGTTTTAAAAGTATTTAATTGTTTATAATTACTAGAGTAACTCATTTGGCTCTAGAGCTTCTCGTAACTCATTCTCTCAAATTAACCATTACGGAAAACAACTCTCGACTTAAAAAAAGCACAATTATACAATCGCCACTCCGCGGCACTCTCTGTTCAAACACTGCCTACTTTCATGCTCTACGCCTACACGCTTACTATTTCAGTATCAAAAGTGCCAGTTGAGGGAAAATGGACTTTAAATTTAAGCATTAAGGCGGATATTAGAACCGAGCTCAAAGCTTACGCACCCCATCTCTTTCTCGCGTATTAATCAAAATACCAGTTTCCTACTTTGACGTGGAATCGTAGCAAATGGATAAGGCATTGTTTGGTAAATTGAAACTATGGTTAGCCGTACCACCGGCATACTGTGACCCCTTGCAGTCCCCTCGACGAAGAAAAAGGCGTACGTTTAGACGGGCCGTATGCAGGCCGGGGGGTCGCAGCCGCTGGCCGTTCTAAAGCTTGGTTTAGACAAGCTAGCATAATTGCTATTGTATGATAAAGGGTTTACAATATACTACAATTACGGACAGACAATGATTAGAAATGTTGATACGGATGCTACATTTATTAATTACTAACCAACGTTTATATTCTATCAGGAATACTTTTGTTGGGTCTCTTAATTGTTTATATCGTAATCGCTTGTAAATGATTCAAAGTACTTTGTAGATTAAATTGTATGAAGAGCTATTGCAGCTCTAGAGTCTAATAAAATTCACTTCTAAGAATCTCTACACCAGTAGGAACTGATTGTAGGTTTTAAATGCGTTATAATTGCCATTATACGGTCGTCTAGGCTCGCCCTCCCTTTTCACCATACCACGGTAAGCTATTGCCAATGTAAATGGAGCCGTACCTGTGAGCAAAGTAAAGATCGGGAGAGTTCAGATTATAACGAACCGCGGTGTATTGACTTCAAAAGTTATGGGGCAATAGAATTGTAAAACTCCTTTCAATTTTGTATATAGCATTATTTTTTTTTAATTTAAATTTAAAAGTTTAAGTTAATTATGAGGGAAATTATTTTTTTAATATTGGTTCGGTAAATAATTCATTATTAAGATTAATTTATACTTCACAGCGGTGAGTTCTGACACTTTAAATGCTATGTATCGAAGCGCGTAAAACAGGGAACGGAGTGTCTTAACACTAGGTTACCTATGCCTACCCTGATTTGTGCTAAAAAAAATAACAGGTTAACAGATTTAACCTGCTGCAGAGCTAATAAAGAAAATCTCAGCTCTAAAAGCTTCAAATAGCTTTTAATTTCAGCGAAGTTTTACAGATCGTCATTTTGTATACGAGTGTATTAGGTAATTTTGTATCTTAACATAAGGAACTTATTGTAAAGAAAGATTTATTATAATAATATCAGGTTGTACGAAGAACTATTTGTGGGAACAAGTCAAAGCGCGGCGTTGAGCCCCGCCACTCAACACGCAATGTCTCGACAGGCGGAAAGTGGGCAACCAAATGGCTTAACCTCCTCTGGCCAACCTGCTAAATGCGGGATACAGCGTGAAGCTAAAAAAACTGATTGAATTTTTTTAATAGAAATCATCTATTTATTAATTATCAATAAAATAATAAATGTCAATATTTTGAAATATAATAGCTTGAGATAAGAAAAAAATTGTATGTTTTTTTTTTATATTTGTATTACGAACAACTTGCGTGATAACGCAACATAAAGAATAACACAACAATTAAGTCGTTAAAAATAAGTTTCTTACTTTTGGTATAAAATTATTATCATTAATAAATGTTTTTTTTTTTTTTTTTAATTAATTTTAAGTTCACAAAAGAAAGATAATTAATTAGTCTTCTGTATACCTTCCATATACGTTTAGATCTTTTAAACTATGCAACATATATATTTTGATGGGGCTTGCTCTAATAGACAGAGTGGTCCAAGTACAAGATTTATAGCCTATAGCCTATAGCCTATAGCCTGCCCGCTATTTAGTCCCCACGAGTGAAGCCAGGTGCAAAATACTAGTATTAACATAAAGAAATGCCTAAATTAAAATAAAAGTAAAGCTGTGGCTTATCAGTAGGTACTGTACAAGCAACATTGTTATTTATTAAACCATTAAAAGATACCATGACATTTTTTTAATGTATGTGTAATATTTGGGCCAAGTTGTATGTATGCACCTTTTAAATTTAAACACTTGTTGAAATATATATTTAACGTATTTTGGGATCTGTACTTTATTTTAATATGTTATATAATACTTTGAGAATTTACTGAAGGAATAGTTTAATTTAAATTATGATAAGTTATCTTCTTCTACTTAGCATTATCCCGGCCTATTGCCAGGGTCTGCTTTCCTACTTAATCTACTCCACTTTGCACGGTCTTGAGCATCCTCAGTGGTTAGTCCATTGGCTCTCATGTCCTGCGTCACAACGTCCAGCCATCGCTTCCTTGGGCGTCCGGGGGGTCTTACTTCAAGGACAGACATATCAAGGCATTTTCTTCCGATGTACTTCTTAGGCCGGCGCAAAACGTGGCCATACCATTTTAGACGACGCTCTTGGAGCATATCCGCTACGTCAAGGCCCCAAGAGTACCTGGAATGAATGTGTTGCGTATGCGGTCAGGCCCGAGTAACGCCACACATCCACCTCAGCATGTTCATCTCCGTTACGTGAGGCTCCTGAGTGTGCCGAGATAATGTTGGCCAACATTCGCTGCCGTATAAAAGAACTGGTCGGATCATGCTCTTGTATATCAGCCCCTTGAGCTTGGGCGGTATTCTGCGATCGCAGACCACACCAGTGACCTCCCGCCATTTGGCCCAAGCAGCGCTAACCCGGGCGTGGACATCGTAGTCGATGCCTCCGGACTCGTGCATAATGGATCCAAGGCACCTGAACTTCTCCGACTTAACGGCTGGCTCAGGCCCGACGTGTGTGGCCCCTATATTAAGCATTATTAATAAAAGCTTTCTCGTGAGTTATTATAAAATAATATCAGTAGTGTCAGTCCTGCAGGAAGCTACAACCGTCCTGGAAGGAAGTTCTGTTGGTCAGCGAGAACTTCAACGGTTTCACGCTTTATCCCGCATATAGTGGGGTTGGAGAGCACCTAGTATTAAGACACTCCGTTTCCCGCTTTCTGCGTGAATTCGAGAATCTTCTTATTTTTACAAGTTTATGGCATAAAGTACATGTACCTACAATAACATAATAAATGTATATATATCCGGTTAGTATCTATCAAGTTATCATATAATTTATAGCATCCGTTCCTAACCTTTCAGTTTCCTTGGACTTCCATTAAAGGGTCGCTTCAAAAAGAGATTGTTTATTTGAAATTATTAAATTATTACGAAACTATTTATATATATACTTTTTGTTGTTGTTAGCATCTATGTAGGAAAAAAGAGCGACGTTGCATTGCGATTTTTTTTTTGTGTAGACTTTTTTTTACCATCACTTTTGAATCGTGGAATGGACATGTCGATACGACAAGTTCTGAAGTCAGTTCTGCTAGAAGCTAAGAAGAACTGGCAATAAATTCAGCTTTTGCTCTTGTGAATGTTAATGTAATTTTTTTTAATTGTCATGATATCTCGAAAAGTGGGGAACTTAGGAACGTTAGGTTCCCTCTGTCTATTCTGTTATGTGGAGGACACAGTAAACTAAAACCGTTTTTTTATACCTGAAAAGTAGCAAATTTCCATTATTTTAAAATTATTCCTAGAAATAATAAATAATCATTTAACGTTGAAGTTTCAAAACTTTTTTTTTTATATTTAATATTGAATAACATTAATTCTGTTTATACATGAGCAAAGCTAGTAAATATAAACAAACGTATCACGATCTAAAACTTTAACAGCCACATAAAAAACTGTAATAGACAATTGGTTTCCTATAGCGGTACAATCAATCAAGCCTTGACATTCACAAAGAAAATAATTTGTTCGCGTGAGAATATACGACGTCGATCTCCTGTTATTACGTTGTTTAATTTTGAAACACTTGCAGTACAGTCGCTGCGTTGTAGCTTAGTTATTTCGTATGTAGTATTGGGTTCTATATATATTAAAATATAGTTGTCTATAGTGTAAAGCTGGCCGAAAATGTATTTATTTAAAAGATATTGCCTTTCAAGATATTGCGTGTTGAGTGACGGTACTCAACGCCGAGCTTTGTCTTGTTACCAGAGCGAGGAAACCAACTAACTAACTAACTTTCCGGACAATTGTCAGTCGCTATACCAGTTCGCCGCAACGGGCCAAATATTAGCTAAAATTCTATATAATTTTTGTATATAATAAAACTGAAGAATTCGTCTGTATGTTCGCCCTAATTTTAAGAAGAAGGCAACATTACATATGTAAATTTTTTGTACAAGCTGATTCAATTTGACCACGTGGTCTAAGCGTAATATAAAGCCTAGTTCAGAATATGATCACAATATTGTGATAATGAAACAATCAAAAAGGACCAATGGTCTGTCGTGTTGTTATATTCAAAACTAAAAAAAAAAATATGTAATCACTATATCTTCTTTAATTTTTATAGAGAAATTATGGTTTTTTGATATATTATGTGAAAGCTTAATTTAAATTCTTTTTAAATAGTGAAGGAGAATAATAAGTCGACAAAAATTGAACTTAAAACGCCGAAAGTCAAGCTTATTTGACATACAATTAAATAAATTTAAAAAATTAACTAATAAATATAATTTTACATGTGATTAACTATATATCTAAGGAAGTGTGACTTTGTAAGACAACAAGTGATCAGTTTTAATGTTACATTAACAATGTTGGTAATTGGCTATTTTTTTGTCTTAGAAAGAAATTATTAAATTTCCACATTTTTTATATATTTGAACTTTTATATCATTTACATTTTACATAGATGATTAAGAAGTTGGTGTTTTAGAAGAAATAAATGAAGTCTGATCTCATTCTGGTGATTCAGTGTAGGTACTATCAATAGTATTACCGCTAAAGTTCCATAGTACATATTTTTTATTTCCCACATAACCGTGCAAAAGAGAAGAGAGAGAGAGAGAGAGGCAAAAAAATATACTTATTTCTAAGTATATTTTTTTGCCTTATACCCATTTCCGGAACACTACGTGTTAGTATTACGCTGTATACGCTCTTATAAAGCAAGGTATAGAAATATTTGCATTTAGGTAGGTATTGAAATTCCATTTAACTACCTGTCAAAGGCCAATGTATTTTAAGTCATCACATGACGTTCAAACACACACACACACACACACACACACACACACACACCTGTACCTACAACTAATGTTAGATATTTGTACGCATATTATAGACATTTACTATATACGCTTAAGACAAATGGACGAAGAATTTTATGGACCTAGAAATATTTTTAGCTACACGCTACAAGGTGCGGTATTTTGATCCTCTGTACGTGAAATTGTTTTTTTTTTTATTACTGTTGAAATATTAATTTGATATATATTTCGGTTCTTGTTACCAATTTAAAAAAGTTAGATTCCAAATTTGAATATTGAATAAGTTATTTTTAAAGTGTTAATCCGCACTAAGGATAAAAAAAACCTTAAGCAAAATATATAAAAATTTGAACGCATCGGGAATTGAACCCGCACTACATATATTTTCTTTAATTAATTGAATTAGAGTTTAAGAAAATTGCGTAGGACGTCGAAATTTACTGACCTACCCAAGCTGGCACGATATAGTTTTTTTTTTGTACTGGCAATTATATTTCAAAAATCATCAATGTTACCATATGTATGTTGGTATATGTCTAAAAGCAATATTGACTATTAACGAGAAAACAATAGTTATCCTTTGTAGATTACCTTTTTCGTCGATAGAACAATGACGGTGGATTTTACAGGAATATTTGAATTAATAAAATAGTATGGCCATACTAATTTATTAGCAAAATATGCAAATAGATATAAAATTTGTAATAAAATAATTATTAATGCAGTAATTTTTATGTCCTATGTATTTATTATCTAAGTAAAAAAAATTAGATCCTTTAAAAAGCTCACTTGGCGCAATAAATTACTCTACAGTCTACACTGATGACATAATGTTAATATGACATTTAATTAAAAAAACATATATCAATATGTTTTTGTAAATTTTATAAATTGTGGATAAAGTCCATCCTGTATTTAAATTAAGTTGTAAATATACAATGACCACTTTACTCAAGAGTGCCTTATTTTGCCCAAATTAGTTCTATTTTAGTGTTTTTATTAAATTATATGTAATAAATATAACTTACTGAATATTTTTTTATTATTATTTTTTATATATATTTAAAAAACTTATTTATTTTTTTTTATGTTTATGTTAACTGTACAGTAGATAACTAAGTGAAAGATCACCCTGGTTTTTGGATTATTAACAAATAGAGGGAGCACCCAGTTATATTTTGGACTTATTGATAGAAGTACAGAATTTAATATTTAAATTTAATTAATTTAAAATAATCAAGTCTTTGTAAGATAATAGAAGAAAGAGACGTAAAAAAATTGTAAAATTACCAAAAATATGAAAAAAATACGTTAATAAATGTTATAATATTTTTTTGCTTCAAAAGAACAATTTTGTAAACAAATAAAAAGAAAAATAGATATATAACAAGGCATTGAACCTGCACTTACTATACCCATTTATATACACACATATAGATGCTGCTCGTTTGTCAAGATATCTACATCTTTGTAAGGAACATCTGGCAGTAATCTGTTTGAATCCGGTTCCCGTACAGCGACGCAAGACACCTGACTTCAATGTAATTTACTTTTTCTATTTTGTCTATGACTTGACTAGCTTTAGAAATGAATTTTGTATTAAGCTTACGTAATAATTTATAATTTTATAATAGTTTAAAAGAGAGAAATCGTAAAAACTTGTAAGAAAAAAAAATCATTCATAAGTTTTAATCTACACAGTACTCTGGAGCCCTAACCACCGATAGCTTGGACCCTTAGGTATTCAAATTTTTATATTTGTATATATTGTATATATGAGGCTTAATTCTTTAAGTAATTGAAGAATTTATGTTAATTTAATCAGAAAAGATTGTGATAAGTAAGTAATATTTTGGACATTATAAATTAAATGTTTAAAGCATCTATATAATGTTTAAATTTGCTTTACACTTAATTAAGTTAAAAAATCTAACGCAGCTAAATGTTATACATTTTTATATATTTTTGAAAGAATTTGTCTGTTTTTAGTATGGAGAAACAGTTTGCAAAGTAATAAAAACAATGAAATAAAAGCAAATAGGCGTTACTAACCGTCGCACCGCCCGCCGCCCTATCTCCTTCACCCTCAACGCAGAAATAGCATCTGTCCGCCGGTTTCCAGTCCGTGGGTTCCTCCTGGACTTCCACTTTGGGTTGTGTAGCTGGTCTCTTGATCAAGCTCTCCAGGATCGTCTCTCTTTTCTCCACCTTCTCCGGGATCTCTGTTCTCTCCGTTTTGTCCGTCTCGTTGATCTGCTCTATCGTCTTGATCTTGAGCGCGGGCGGGGGGTCGGTGGCAGCGATGTCGTCGTCGCTCGACTGTGCGTCCTCTGTACGATGTATCAAACCGTCTTGGTATTGTTTCCATTTTCTGCGACCCATCAACTCCTCTGCCACCCGTTCTAGACCTGGAATAATGGAATGGACTGTTTCAATATAGCATATTAAAATATATATATATATATATATATATATATATATATATATATATATATATATATATATATATATATATATATATATATATATATATATATATATATATATATATATATATATATATATCATACATCATTTGGATTTTTTTTCATATGTAAGTGATGTATCGGTATGTTATGGTAAGGTTAGCCTTACTCTTTATTCCACATATAGCAAGATAGGCACAAAGTACCCTTTCACGTACTTAGGCTTTTATTTTTTTTTACTTTTAGTTGAAATATTTATTTCGTCGCTCTTTTAAGTAGACGAAGTAAGAAACGATATTTCTTAACACTAGGCTTCCTTTGCTGACCCTACTGTATACAGGAAAATACATCCATAACATTCATTCTATAAACGTAAATAAACAAAAAAAGCTCTCAAGCTCGCAAGTAAGATAAGTATTGTGTGTAAAAAATCAAAATAATATGACAAAAACGTTCCACCCGCCAGTTCAAGTGGAGCGTGCAGTGTAGGGGGGAGGTTGAAGGAGGGGGAGGGGTGTAATAGCAAATAAACATTAAATGATTCAAAAAACGATTCATTGAATATATCTACATATACCAATATTAGTTAGGGCGGTATCCATCAAATAATTTGTGCTATAAGCGGTTTTAAATATGTAAAATTTAAGTAGATACTGTATGTATGTTGTTATAGTACATAGATTTAATACATATATAGTTTGATTTCCCAAATATTTGTTTTTAATATTTTATATGTAGTAGGTAGATACTAGGTTTCTTTTGTAGAATGAATTAAGTAAAGAATATTTTGAAACTAAGAGTTTTTTTTATTTATTTTTTTTTATATGTAATTTGTCAAATATTACATAAAAGGAATATTTCCTAAATATATAAGTATACCAATATGCAATAAAAATATTGACAAGTTGCAACCGAAAGTGATGCTTATCTTCATATTTGACTTTTATGTACACGTTAATAAAATTTTACAAAACATTCAAACTAATTATTTAATAAAATATGAATATATATAATAATTGAATTACTTGAATTATTTAACGCAAGCTTATTTACATATATATTCTTATTTATTTTATTATCATTACTTTCCATTAAAAGACAAATAATTTAATTCTAAATAGTAGTCAAAGAAAGTTAAAAATTCATGCTCCATATTTGTCTCACTAACTTCTTAAACCCAAGAACATCCCAGACCGGAGAACAACTGGCAGTAACCCTCCTCCAATTATCTCCACGAAAATGACGTACAAAAGCTATAAAATTGTGGACGAACAGCCTAATCAATACCATTTAGTAGATCCATAGAAAACCAATGACCGTTGATGTTCAGAGCATTAACTCATCCAAATTAACATAAAATATTGTATAAAAAAAGCCGCTATCGGTAAATAATCAAGCAATATTTTCAATGAATGCATTTAAACTGTTAATTTTAAAGCTGTTTTTACTATTTAACATATTATATAGTAGCCACTGCATGTGTACTGTATGAAAAATAAATGTAATAAATTTAGTTTGTTGTACTGGAATGGTTTTATTTTGACATTTCTAGGGTAAAAAGTGTTTTATGCGTCACTTAGTGTTTTAGACATATAGCGTGTTGGTTGTGGGCTTCTCGCATTAATGGGAAGGCAGGATCATATCTCGTAGGACAAAAGCTCGGCGTTAAGTTCCGCCTTAACCCGCAACGTATGCATTTAGGGCGGAGATTACGAAATGGAGTTAGCTTTGTAAATTTATACTATGATGAATACAAATGTAAATAAAGTTAGAGGAAATGTTATTTGGGTTGTATTTCCGTTTTATTTCAATACAATTTATTTAAAAAGCCGTGTCTAGTTGTTATTGTTTTTATTTGATTTTGCAAATCTATCTTCTGTCTTCTATGATTAATGTTACATAAGTTAGATCTTTAAGTTAATATAATCTTAAGTTAATATAAAATATATTGTTGGTATAGCGTGTGTTATTTACAGAGAGTGGAGCAACACCTTGCATATTGTCATACGTAGAATTTTATATATTTTCATATTATGTGTTTAATAAATATTGTACAAATATTAAAAAGTATATATGTAGTATATTATTTTTACTTGACTATAATAAAGTTTTAATTTTTTCGTTACTATATATAGTGATCGAAGGGAAGAGCACTTAAGCATATTTAAAAAAATATTAAACCCTGAATTTGAACTGGAAACTATCTTAAAGACCATACTGTTCCAAAAAAGTCCAAAATCCACATACGAAATGCCAATCCAGCCCCCATAGCTAAAGCTGGCGCGTTTGAAAATTAATTAAATAGACCACATTAAATCAATTTTAATAACTACAAATGAAAGTACTATTAATTAAATGTTCGTCTTAATTAAGATTAAACTAAAATTAATTGACTGGCGTTACAAATCATGATTTTGAAGTGATGATATCATTTAGCTGATTTCTTTTAATTAACCGCGTCGATATAATTGTTGCTCTAGGCCTGAGTGAAGAGTAGAGCTCTCTTGAGATGGTGTTTGATGTATGGGGTAATTTATTATTTTTAATATTTACCTGTTTTTTTTTCTTTTTTTTTAGGAAAAAAATATATTTGTATACACTAATTAAGGCATATTTTTGTCACAGTGTTATATTCTTCAGAAGCTTTTATACGCGGCTTTGTTCCAGTAGTCAAATGGATATTACAAAGAGATTTGATGTTATATACTAAGTGACCATACATAAAGATTATTGTGAATGAATTATAGTATTTCTAGGTTAAACCACCGAATAAAAGGTACGGCATATATATATATATATATATATATATATATATATATATATATATATATATATATATATATATATATATATATATATATATATATATATATATATATATATATATATATACATATAGTATACTACGCATTTTCATGTAAGACTCACAGTATTGACATTATAATATTAATTGGCGACGAAAAAGTACTTGTTAAAGGCCTACTTCAATGAAAAATATTTTGAATTTATATGGAGGATAAGTGTTATTGTCTGTCTGTTTAAGTACGACACCATCCTGGCTTAATTATACGTGACTGATTATGTCTGGCTTTGTATAAGGCTGTAGTAGATTCTGTTCCCGATGGCGAGGAGAGGTTGTAGCAGGGGATCATTAGGGGCCCAAACTTTTTAAGATGAATTATTCTTTCTTTTTTAGTTACACTGTTTTTTGCATATAGAAGGATAGAGATACTTTCGGCCTGAATTCGAGATATTACGTAGTCAATATCGGTACCCAAATTTTACTTTATCATTTATGAAAAATGACAAACAATTTAAGCAGTAATTTCTATAAAATATTCCCTAAGAATAATGTGAAAAGTATCTAGGTCACATTTAGATATCAGTACAAATAAAATTAACTTTAAATCAAACTCTTTGACCGGATAAAACACCTATACCTATATTTTAAAAACTTACCAGTACCGCGTGGTCACAGATAGTAACCATCTAGTAAGTAAGTAAGCAGTAAGTCTATCCTTGGTCGTGAAAAGTCAAATCTATAAAATTCAAGTAAGGAAAAGTTTAGCACACCAGCGAGCCGTTGCCCTGGACACTGACAGATTATTTCATTACTTTTTTTCAAGAGATCACTATCTTTATTGTTTCTTATGTTATTTTATGTTCCATAAATGCTAATGATCGCGTTGGCGGTGGGGTTGGGTCATACAATGTTGGTTGCACGCGATAATTGTGGATTCGAATTCATTGGAGGGTTGTCCTTAGCTTATAAAGCTTTTACATGTACAAGTTTTTTAGGTCGATATAATAACATAATATAAGGTAAAAAAATGCTTATTTCACATCAAATTACAAATAATAACAATGTAAACAGAAATATTCATACAAGTTGAAAATGTGAAAAGGCCTTATAAACAAAAGTTATTTCTTCCGGGCAACCTAATCAAAAGGATCTATTGAGAAGAAGAAGAATTGAAGAAAATTTCAGTACCTTTCAGTGTTACAAAACACTCCCCAAGCAAAAGCTTCCGTGGGTCAAAAGCCTTACGTGCTAAAGTTTAGCTTCCTACGCTCAGTAGTTTCGGAGGCGATTTGTCAGTCACTGGTTAGTGTCAGTTGTGGAAGTATTTTATATAGTATAAAGAGTTATATTTGAGAATTTTTCTTACTCGGACACGCAGTATCAGTTGTACGTATTTGAATGAAATTTTGATTATACGTACTTAATTATTTGGATAAGTACCTATATATGGATTTTTTTTTGTTGGCTGTAAACATGATGGCGGATTTTCTGGCTGTGAGAAGATAAATCACGGCATTAAGTTCTGCCATTCAATACGAAATAGTGGGGAACGGAGAGTTTTAGCACTAGGTTTTAAAAATGTAAGTAAAATTTCAGTGGTTACAAACTTGAGTTATACGGGTTATAGCGTTGTGTAAGCTTATGGCTTTTTTTTGTTTATTTTCATTAATCTAATCTACAAATTTCTTCATCTAGATCTAGATCTAGATCTAGATCTAGATGACATGAAGACGTTATATCCACGTTTTACGAGAATTCGTCGGTAAACGCGAGTTATTAAGGCCCGCCAACTGAAGCGCTACGCAATTAAGAGTCAAAGCCCTGGAGCAATAAAAATAATTACACCAACCTATCTATTACTTGGGTTATGATTTTTGATTACACTTTTTTTTTTAATAATTTTATACTTTGCAATGCCGTTTTTTTTTAATTTTATATTTTTAATAGGCGTCGATGCGAAGTTGTTGAGTGGAAATTATGCTTTAGAATATTCGTTGCTTAATGTATTTTAAGGTTTTGGAACTTTTTACCTAGAAATTTGATTATTTTTTAATTGAAAAGCGAATCTTATTAATATAATGCAAGTATGGCAAAAATAATTAACATACAAATATGCTTATAAATTGTATATAAGATTTAATAAAAATATTTACAGACTATTCCGCCAGTACTCAGACGTACTGCATTGTGGTCGCCCCTCTAGGACTGACACTACTGACATTCTCATGTAAGTAACATATTGAAAAGTGTTTGAATTGAAGTTAAAATAAAAAGTATTTTAATTTTAAATGGTATATAAGGACAATAAATTAAAATTAAATCACGGTGTTATTTTTTTTCTCGTTACCCAACCAAATGGTGAGATCTATGAAGAAAAAACTGCAACAGCAACGGTAATGTATCTCAAAAGCATATTTATTATCATTAATAATTTCTGAAAAATGTATAATATTCAATATATATTGTAGTAGCTTATTAAAATTAAAGAGAGTATAGTGATTATTACGTATTAAAGTTTTTTTAAATTTATTTTTAGCCCTCTTTCTTTTATTTTATTATTTTAGTCACTAATTTAAAAAAAAAATTACATCTTTTAGCTAAAGAGAAGATTCATTCAGATTCACATTGTACGCGGAATTACATGCATATGGAGAAACTCAACGCCGCGTTTTATATTAACCGACTGTTAAAAGGTATTTACATACACACAAACTATCCTGTAACAAAATACAAAAAAAAATATGATAAATCAATTGAAAAAAAAAATAGAACAAAAGAACATCATCAATACTCTGATCAATAGTCAATCGATAATAATCTAAAACAAAAAGTTCTCATGTAATTTTTTTTCTCGTTTATTTTACGCATGTTTAAGAAACAATACAACTTGTATGGTGGCAAAAACACCTCCTTTGATGTCTAGATTAAAAAAAAGTAAAATATAAAATAATGAATGCTAGCCGTACCAATACCTACATAAATATTATTATTATACCTATATATGTATATAATAATTTAATAGCTAGTTAAAGTTTACACCCAATGTCTCAGGGCTTAATGGTTAAGGACAAAGTCGAGAGATTTGCTGTTTATCTGTTATCCAGACGGTTGCGGGTTCGATTCCCACTTGGGGAAATCAATGACTTTTCCCTTGTTCTGGTAACAGGGCTAAGCGTGGCGTATATATATATATATATATATATATATATATATATATATATATATATATATATATATATATATATTAAAATTAAACCACGGTATATATATATATATATATATATATATATATATATATATATATATATATATATATATATATATATATATATATATATATATATATATATATATATATATATATAATAAGTGAGATTATCGTGGATCTCAACTTGGATTGGATTGGTCTAGATTATTTTCCCACTAACATAATTACGAAGCGCGGTGTTGTATTCCAGAACTCACAAGCAATGTCTCGAATTCGGGTGAAAAGCAAAACACTAGATATGAGTGTTTTAACACTAGATATTCTCGTTCTCCTCTGCTATATGCAGAATAAAACAGTTCTAAAAAATAAACATAGAACTAATTACTGGTAAACTAAATACGGATAATTTGTGAGGCTAATACTTAAAATAATTAAATATACTTTAGAAATATAATATTTGCATAAGAAAATGCATATATTTCTAGTATTTTAACAATGCTCTATAGTCAACTGGTATACTAACGAAATAACAGCTGTGCAACAAAGCGACGCGTGCGCAGACTGTTGATTGGTTGACGATTAGAGTCTATTCCAAGGTCGCACTGACTCAGGACGCTTATGGGAAATGAACTCTAGGTTATAGGATGTAGCGAGTCTTCTTTAGTTTTGTTCTATAACATGGTTAGTAGATTCAATTTAATGCAATGGACTGTGATTGTATTAAAAGAAATCAATTTCAATTTTTGATTTAATGATTTCTATAGAGGCGTTGGCTTTTATTGTTCTTTTACATTTTTTTTTACATCTTTCATCTTATTTTGAATAATAATTTACATACATATATGTACTTAGTGTCCAATCACTCTGTTGTCATCCATTCCTTTTGCCATTTCTTACCATATGTTTGGTTAATTTTGAATAAATTTAGATTATATAGCCGTTGTGGTAGTTACAGCCTGAGTTTGCTAATATATACTGAGTCTAATATACAGCCTAATAACTCTATGGAATTTAAATAAAACTTACATTAAACTAATTAATACAATTAACAACGTATGATAAGTTAGTCAGTTTTAGTCGTACGCACCAGGCCTCGAGACGCGATGCAATTCAATTAACTTCATTAAATAAATGTTCCGACTTCCATTACGCAAGTCTAGAATATTATGAATGATAATCGTAAGAGCTAAATCGAACGTTTGTTCTAAATCAAAAGGTGAATGTGTTATAGTGTATTTAATTTTTTTTTCTAAATATTTATATATAAATTAATATTATAAAGCATAAGAGTTTGTTTGGTTGAATACTTTTATCTCAGTAACAACTGGTTGGAATTTTAGAAAAAAGTTCTATTTCTAGTATTAAATACTTAGTCCCTTTATTTAGTATGGTTATATCCTGTATAGTAACACATTAGTTATTTCAATGTGGGCTTTCGTACCCATTATGCACAACTGGTACTAAATTCTATTTGAATATATTGTTAACAATATATACAATTTTTGCTTATAAATGAAATTCTGTCAGATTGCTCAAAATCTAAGATCTTTTAGTTTATGTAAAAGAATCAATTCGTTCAATCAATTAGTATTTGACTATACGTTTAATTGAACATGAGTTAATTTTTTTTGTCATTATACCTTTTTTTTTGCTTTCAGTCCAAAACAATATATTTTTTATTTCAGACTAAAAGTGCCCAACGGACTAGCTTGTCCATCTGTACATTCTGATTGCCTTGTACAATATAGCTAAACACAAAATTAAAAAAAAAATAAGAACACACCTATATGTTTATAATATACATACATATACACAAACAAACATACAATCAAAAACACTTAGTAAATAACCTTGTAATGATCGAATTAAACGCCTATCGCTTATAACTTATCACAGAAATGATTCAACGCGGAAACGCGTTACGTCCTTGTATAGCGCAACGTATGGTAAAACGGCATAATCTTTTAATTATCATTATTAAAAAATATCCTTCTATATACATTTAAAACATAATTTTTTTTACATATATATATGTATATATGTATGTATGTATGTTTGTTCTAAAAATGGTCAAACGCCATTCTTCGCGTGTTTCATAGTTGCGTGAGTCGACCGTCGAGAGGCTAGTGTTATATAATTTCGCACTTTATTTAATACAATGGAATGTCATGAAGCGTATATACAGATATTTTTTGTTCACTATATTTCTATTAATATTATGTAATACATACATATGTAGGTATATTTGGAGGTCATCGTGTGTAAGGGGTCTGGCTGTAGAGACGATGGTCGTGGCTTCGATGACGCAAGAGGGAATAAAATATTGACTTACAACTAAAATAATCTTTACTTGCTTATATAATATATGTCAGTCAGTATATTCGATTTAACTTTTAAAAACACAAGCGAAAAGCTCAACAAAAACAACCCATTTTACATAATTAGTGAAAGTGTAAATTAGTTAAAAAAACAAAAAGCTCTAAAAATTTTAATGAGGCGGAAGTTTACGCTTCAAAGCTCATATTTTATTTATATTTTTGCATAAAAGCTTGAATTTTTAACTGACAAAATGAATTGTAACTCTTGTACTGGGAGGTGAGATAAATCTACATCTTACAGTGAAGCATGGCTGTTATAAAAGTTGTTTTACTTTGGATTTGACAAAAAAATAGTTTTTACAAGATACAAGCTGAAATTTGGTGACCAAATGCAATGCGTTTAAATACGTATGTGTTTTTTTTAATTCTTAGGTATATTGAGGACTTTATGTGGTATGGCAATTTTGTACTTTAATTAAATTTGTATAAACATAAGTATTTGTATAACATTTAATTAAATTTGTATAACATTTGTATAAACATAATTTAATATTAATATAGAACTCAAACTTTAATTTTAAAATCAAATGAAATGATTATTAACAAACACATACATAATGGTTTTTTTTTTATTAGAATACTCATCCGACCGTCAGTCACAGTCTTCCAAATCCACTATCACTTAAAGTCTTTGAAAATTGAAAACGGAGACTTTAAACTCTACAAGCTGTTTATCAAATACAGAATCAATAAAAAATATATTAAACTAGCAATTACAGAAGTTTCTCTCTCCTTTCTATTTAATTTCTCTCCATCTTTCAAAGGTAAACACAATTGAACGGTGTGACTGAAGTACGTCGAGGTGCGACAAATGTACACCTTGCTCGTACAGTGAACAGGCAAGTTCAAGCGTCCTTAATGTTTTGAATACAAAGCTCAGTTATTCTACTGTCTTTCTAGAATTTTTTTTTTTTGTTTTTGTAAAAATATATTTTGAAACTGTTTTCTTTTTTTTTGGTTTTTACTGGGTTTTGGGTGGCGGGATTGTATAGAAGGTGTTTGTATTTCCTAAATCTACAAGATTGTATTTATATATAATAGAAAAATGGTTGGATTATTAGTTTATTTCATTCTATATCTAACCTAAATAACAATGGAATTTATTAATAAGTGTGGTGATAAGCTTTTGTCATAAATATTTTCTAACTAGCTTTCATCTGCGGCTTCGGTCGTATTATTAAATGGAAATAGCCGCAAATTGTATCAGACATATGACACATTTTAAGTACTTAAGGTAACTAATGTATAATGGAACACATGGAAATGATGTCAAATGTGATGTAATATATAGATATTATGATGTAATATGAGCCTATAGTCTTGCACTATAAATGGACTATAAAATAACTTTTAAATTGATTTAATTCGAACCAATAGTTTCTGAGATTAAGGTGTTTTAACAAACAAACTCTTCAGCTTAATAATATTAGTACTAATAGGAAAAAAACTATATAAAATTTTTAATAATAAACAAAAATATAAGCAAGAACGTCGATAGAGAAGGAGCTTGTTAATTTTATTAAGAAATACGTACATAAATCAAACCTACTAGTTCTTTACTAAAAAAACATGGATTCAATAGTCGGAGGGAGGGTTTCTACTGTTAAACCACTACGCTTTATAATGGCAGAGAAGGTAGGTAAATGCAAATAATTTACTTCACCAACATCGAATCGAATCACCAACCACCCGCAGTCAGATGCTGACCCACAAAGATATGAAGGATTAAAAAAAATCATAATATATATATATATATATATATATATATATATATATATATATATATATATATATATATATATATATATATATATATATATATATATATATATATATATATATATATATATATATATATATATATATATATATATATATATATATATATATATATATATATATATATATGTAGGTACAAAGATACGAGTATAAGACCAAGTCTTAAATATAATTGCAAAGAACTGACGCAAGTGCTCAAATCTGGACTGCGGATGTGATCAAAGCACCTCGTCCGCCCAGCTGCTGCTGCTAGATACAAATATCGTCATATATATGTACATATATATGTATATATATATATATATATATATATATATATATATATATATATATATATATATATATATATATATATATATGTATATATATATATATATATATATATATATATATATATATATATATATATATATATATATATATATATATATATATATATAAATGTATGTTGGTAAATATATATACAGACAAATGTTTTATGGCAGTTTTTAAATAGTTTTTTTTTTAATTTCAACGCATTTGTCGTATGCGAAAAAGCGTAATTTAAAATTTTTAAAGTATTACACACTAAAGAAAGAAAAACTTTTTTATTTACAAAAAAAAAGAAGCGGAATTGGAACCCAGGTCTCTTGAATACTTGCATCCGAGAGGTGCGGGTTCGATTAATGCTACATAAAATTTTTATACGTTAAGATCTCATTCTCTAGTTCTAGCTCTGGATCATAAAGACACCTTTATTATTAACATTATTTATCTTTCTATATGGCTATCTATTTTTTGCCCATTGCTTCTCGTAGCTGATGTTCTTGAAAGCACAACCGGGATCTCGACTCGTATTATTTATTTTATAGGTAAATCAACAAATATTTACCTATTTATTAGTAGTAGTAATAAAATTATTTAAAAAAAATACTTTTATAACAAAATTTAAAAGAAAAGCAATATTTTCTTATAAAATTAAGCTTTTTTTTAGGTAGTGGCTTTGGTTTTAAATCTCACTAATGGATGATATTAAGGAGAATGCCCCTATATATACACTTTATTTAATCTAGTTTCACCAAATACAGCTTGAATTACGCTCAGTTACTAAAGTTAAATCTCCATCACACCTCCCCAATCGAAAATCAAGTGTTGAATATAAATTGATACCAATATAAAACCAATAGATTAAAAACAATTACATTAACGGAGAGTTAAGGCGATAAGTGACAATTTAAAAAACTTTACTTACAAATATACACCGGTGTTTATATATGTATGTTATTATCACTATAGATATGGATATAGAGAACATTTCACTAACTGTGAAATATTTCTTTGTATATACGATCTTAGTGATAAGTGTGTTAAGACACTCCGTTCTCCGTTTTCCGACCAGTTATAGTTGTGGTTGAATTTTAAGTCTTTGCCTTATTAAGTTTCATGTTCCTATTGCTTTAGGTCTTGCTATATGTAATAATGAGGTAATCGTCATGTTTTAGCTGGAATATTATATATATTGATATTTTTACCGTATAAGCTTAATTTTTGGTTCTAAATTTGTGGTCAAAATGGTTCTATTTTGGAATATGAATTGTGAAATTATAATTTTTTTTCAGCTTTACATTTCCTTGTATATTAGGGTAGCGTCTAGTGTTAAAATATTCCGATATCAAACTTCTGCCCGAATTTGAAACATTGCCTATTGAATGGTGGAACCCAACGCTGCAATTGATATAATTGTGGAAATGTCACAATATAAAAAAAAATCCGTAGATTTCCATGACTAACTTCTGGTCACTATTATTATTAAATATCTCGATTCCTTTAAAATTACATACACATACAAAAAAGTTAACAGTGATCTCAATATCAATAACAAACCGAAACTTACATAAAAAAAAACTTACCGTCTAAGAATTTTATTAATTAAGACAAAGGTTATGCGCCTCTGGATTCCGATGCGAGCCATTTGAATGAGGAATTAGAATAAGATGGCAAAAAATATGAGCATTAGATAGAAGAGAACGACCGATGTGCGAGAGGGACAGGTGATGATCACAACCTCTGATTGGCTGACCGCTTTTTATACCTTGCTTCCCCTAATTCTAACGTAATGTTTATTCGAAATAGCTCTTTAATTTTATCGGGTTACGTCTCGTTTGCGCTTTTACTTTACATATACATTTATTTGAATTTTTAATCTTCAATGTTTTCCTTTATAGGCATAGAATGTTTTTTTCTTTAGTTCATTGGACTATGGACTAAGGCGTACGGCCTGTGGACTACAAGCAGGCCGATCTAAGAGCTAAATTACCTTAATATGCGTCATTTACATACACACATACATTCTAGCCAATTATTATTTTCATTTCCATCAATAAATTGTAGGTTTCATTATTTTTTTTCCGAATAAATTATTGTTTGTACTTTTCATCGCCATTTGACAGTTTGTAATTCTAGTTTTTACATTGACATGGCGCGAATATAAATTGCTGTTGACAGTTGCTGGCTGTCCCTGTGAAACTAAAGTATGGGAGATAATTATATTGAAATGTTTTAATTTTCTATGGCGGTATGTATTTTGTTATTTATTGGAATATATAATATAAAGCTATTTATCGTTTAAGAATTTATTATGAGAAGTACTTGTTTTAATTATGTTTCTAATTTGAATGGCATTTTTTATTATTTCAGTTTTAAAACGTTATTTTGTTTATTTTTTTTATTATCTGTAGACTAGTTGTTTACTGATTTTAAATGTTCCTAGTTCCAAAAATTACTTAAATAAATATGACTAAAACTTTTACAATTAATTAACTAAAATAAAATTAATTACCTATATTAAATACAAAAATACTTTCTATGAATTAGAAAAAAACTTCAGCTCTATTGAAATTTAAAGTCTAGACTCTTACCTTAAACTAAAATAACTAGAAAATAAAAAAAAAAACTAACTTACATAGGTTCAATGTACTTAACCGCCTGTTCCACACAGCTGCTGTCGTAATACGTCAATAGATATAAAACTACTATTCATAAGCGTGGTTAAGCTACGAGTGCGTTTACAATAATTGGATGGGTGACCGTTTGTGGCGGACACTTTTGAATTTCTATGTTATAATCTTTTGATGTGGTTTTAGAAAATTTTCATTTTATAAGTTACTACGTGAAGTTAAATGGAGCATGATTTTATATAGCAATGTTATATTCAATAAAGATTCCATACTAGATTGATTTTTTTAAAACTAAATTCATTGTAACAAACCAAATTTAGTATATTCGGTACGTTTAAATTTAAAAAAAAGTATTATTACTAGAAAATCTTTTATTTTAATCATGATAAATGATTATAACTTAGATGAATCGGCAGGAATCCTGAATATCCAAATCAAACAAAAAGTGAAAAAAAACAACATAAACTAGCAAAAAATATAAAAAAAATCATCCAAAAAGAGCTGAAAGAACCCAAAGCTATAATAAACAAACAACTTTACACGCTACAACACTGAGCAGTCGAGGTATTCTTCTCACGGAGCACTCCATTGAGCCGTGAACGCCATATTTGGCACATTTTTTACCATCCCAGTCTGTATTCCGCTTAGACGTGGAGGATATTTTAATTCTTATTTATATTCTTAGAATATTGATGTGATTGCCCCTCCCTTATACATTATGCTGGCCGATAGTCAGTTAACCGTAAAACGTATTTAATTATATATATTTTGTACATATATCGCAATGATAATGGCGCAATTAAGTGTTCGATTTCCATATATCGATTTAGTTACTATTTAAGGCAAGAGTATCGAGGTGTTGGAACTCAACGCTGCGCTTTTCTTGTGAGAGCATCAAATTGTGGAAATAAATAAATAATAAATAATACCAGAAATAACTAAATTTAATAACAAAGACCATTTTCCAGGCATATTCTTGAAAAAAACAGAGTGTTTTAACACTATTCTATTCTCTCCGTATAAACAACAAAACGCATACCAAACGTATGACGCTAATAACCACATACGCATTTCAATATTCCATTGAATCTCTCTTACACAATACATTTAATTCACACTAAGCAAATGTTGAACGGAACTGTTCTAGACAGTACCAACTAGATTTCAAAACAAAATTTTGTTTTAAATCTATACAGGAATTTCATAATAGGCTATTCGAGTGACCTAAAACACTGTTCTATAAGAAGTATTATAAACAATATTATGTTGAATGGATGACTAGTCCACAGGTGTTGGGTTACGCAACTGATACGGACGATACGAACTTGGAAATAATAGCTTGTGCCATTATTATGCTGGCTTTTAATAATATATTTTATGATTTTTCTTTGATATTTAACATACAAATTATATAGTTTATAATATACAGTCAACAAAATCAATTTTGGGTGGCATTGGTATGGAAACTATATAATATAGAATATTTGATAATGTATCTCCCTCTGATAAACTTGGGGGGAAATAATCTAAAGATTACGTATTAAAATTACGTATTTTTAAGAAATTATATACGAAATAGAAGACAACACAAAGTACTTTTGTATTTTCTATTTAAATATATATTTTTTCAGCTGAACACTCCATTGCTCGTATAGCAAAGTAGTAGTCAGAATGAGACAGTAGTGATAAGATGATTAGAAATGCCTTATCATTCTCCATTTGAGTGAAACGCTTATCTAAATTTAATTTAATAATATCTATTCATATACTCATGTTCTCATAAGCTTAGTAAAATTTTATTTAAATAAAACTTTTGTAGGCATTAAGCCTGCTAAAGTTGGGTAAATTAAAATGATTATTATTACTTTAGATATAGATTTTATTGTTTTTGTAAATTTACCTTTTAAAGAAATTTAATTAAAGTGTAAAATGTCAAAACCTAAACAATTTTGAGCAAAACAAACCTTTTTTAATATAAAGTTCCAGGAATATTAATACAATAAAGTACTGGAAGACTCAAGTTGGCTATTTATTATTTTACACTATAGTCCGAGCGGCGGCGGTCAAACTATTCCAATATGCCAACCGTCGGCTATCACTTCTGGAACTTTGGAACTATCCTAATTGAAATTGTTGTTATGTGCAGCTATTTTGTCCTTTTGCAAAATTTTATCTGTGAAGTATGGAGACTGTATCGATTAGTTCGTAGTGCTTCTAAATGGGAGAGGAAGGAGGAAATAGAGTGTTGAAACACTAAATTTGTCTGTCTGTCACTAGCAAAAAATGGTAGATGTATGATGTAATGACAAGTAAAAAAATAAAATAATTTCCGTTTTTAAAGTGCCAACTGTAGGCTTAGACGGCAGTTCGTTTGAGATATATATAAGCTGGCAAAAACACAGCTTCTTCTTTTGAATTTTCAATACAAACAATATATAGACATTGAGATACGGCAATGAACATTTATACGAAGCTTAGAAAATCATTTATTTAAAAAACAAAATGACAAGAGCTTCTTTCGACGACTTTCAACGATTCTTAAATCAAGATTTATTTTATGTAAATTGTAATTCAACGGTAGCATTCAGATTATTATACTTAGATATAAATGCGTTTTTAGGTAAGCAAAAGTTGTTATGTCAATTGATTGATTTCACATGCATATTGGTTCCTATTAGGACCTAATACTAATATTTTGAACTTTTACGTTACTTTTACGTTTCTTGATGGATTTTTTTATTTTTTTTCAGCTTCTTTTTGTAACCCAGATGTCGGATTGAACCCACAGCCGTTTGGATTAAATTAAGACGTCCCACTGAACCGCTATGAGCTTTGAGCTTTAACAAGTCAGCCAGTTGGGACACTGCCTTTTATACATGCAGATTAGAAAAAAGATTGAAATATAGATGAAGATTAAAAAAAATGGAACAATAAAGCTGAGGCGCTCGGGGAATTACCTATTAGTCTATTTTTAATACGGTGTGTATTGAAGTATCTTTTGTACGGATCCATTGTTATAATAGTTCTATGTAATTATGTGTGAAGACATTTTTTGTTTATATATATATATATAAATATATATATATATATATATATATATATATATATATATATATATATATATATATATATATATATATATATATATATATATAAATTGTACAAACTTGACGGTTTTCTTTAGTGCTTTAATAAAATATATATCTTAGAACCTATTGTTGATTTAAAATAATATCACGTACGTACAATCTAAAGGTTTCAAAGCAACCCCGAAATTAGCATATAGAAATTGTTTCACCTACTCAGAATTAATTATAAAAATAGTGTCAGTTAGATATAAAGTTCTTATATTTTATAAGATCAATCAGTCATTTATCCATTGTATACATTAAACAATAAAATATAAACAATTCTTTATCTTAACGAGCTAAAGTACAAACCTTTTGAGCTTAATTTTATCGGATTCTCACATCCCAAATTACTTTTTAAACGGCACAATCATCTGGCAATAATAAGAACCCGTAATTTAATTCAACCATAGATAACTTATAATTTCAAAATGGCAACATTGAGTAATGACAGCGCGCGGATTCCGAGCAAAAATGGCGGAATGACGCGTTTCGAATCTTTATATCGTACAATTTTGTTTTATGGGACTATAAAGTTAGAATTTCTAAATTATGAAGCCTTGTCTTCCTTTTTTAAAATATTGTGGTTGTGTGGACAGATTTTATTTGCAGTGTAGGTTTTGTTTTTTATTTATTATAACATTTATCATTTCTTACTTCTCTTAGTGGCCGTGGTCATGGGCGTAGGAATAGAGGGGCCTGATCTGGTGCTCACTCCAAAATTTCAATCATAGGGTTAAAATAAATATAATAAGTATTTTTTTAAATACGCTAATTTAACAATATTGGGACCTATATATGTTTTTCATCTATATATAATATTTAAATTTAGCACATGACGCTTGTTATTGAACCAGTAGGTAGATGTCCTAGAGACCTCCTGGAAAATGCCTATAGTTACGCCAATGCCAGCCTCGCCAGCTCTTCCCAGCAGAACTACTGGTTGTAGCTTCTAGTAAGACTGACAATACTGACACTTATGTTAATTGACGATTCGAAAGTGCTTGTAATAGCCTATTTGAATAAAGAATATTTTGATTTGATTTGATTTTTTAATATAAATGTAATTTAATGATGAAACCCAATGAATTTGCGAAAAAAAAACAATGCTTTTCTAATTAACCTAAATTTTAACCATTTTCATAGAATTCACTATGAAAGTGTATTACAGTTAATTTCCACTAAGAGACATATGAAACATTAACCCTTTTAAGCCGTTCAACAAAAAAAGAAAATGATTAATTTATTATTTACTCAATATTATATTCTTTTTTTTTAATAGCCATTTTCTTTCATATATTACATTTATAAACGATCCCAAAATGGGAGTTTCACCCACACCCACACCCACACCCACACCCATCTCTCAATTACGTATTTACTTGTCTAAAATGTTGATGTCTACAAGCTATGAAATAGTGCAATCAATATTATTCTCCCGGTTGTTGTAGGTCAAGGAAAACCGTATCGGCTCATTAGTAGTTTTGATATTATTTGTAATGTAAAGCTTGTTATTTTATATAAAATGTTATTTTTTAATTAGTTAGTTCTAAATTGATAAGTGTTTAGTGTTAAAGTTTATAGGGTTAAAGTTTAGATGACCTGTAGACATATTGTCGTTTCCATAATTCCTATTAAATATAGTTAAGTTATATATATATATATATATATATATATATATATATATATATATATATATATATATATATATATATATATATATATATATATATATATATATATATATATATATATATATATATATATATATATATATATATTTTTATTATATGTTTTAGTTAAATTTCTATAGTAATGTCGATGTTAATAACATTGCATTGCAAGTGGCAAAATAAATATCAAGTAGCTCTTTTTTTCCAATTACATTTATTACATATTACGTACATTATTATTACGCCTGTATTAATAAGAAAATGATTTAGTTATTTCTTGTTTGTGTTATCTCAGTTAGTTCTAGGTTATGTATCTATATAAAATTTCTTCTGGAATTAATTTTTCTATTAATGTCAGTTACATTAAATCTGTTATATAGTTTGAAATATTTAGATTCTAAGTAGCGGCTTTTTAGTTTATACTATGTAACGATTGCAGAAGGGTGGCAAAAAAATCGAACCCAGTGGAGATCGTTAGAGGCCTAGGTATGCCAAGAGGCACACTGAATTCAGAGATATTTTTTAACTAGAAATGAGAAGAAAAGAAAATCTTATAGTATAGAGAGTTTTATTATATGACGTAACGATAAATTTTCGAATGAACAATTTCGGCCAAAAAGTGCCACAACTGAAATCAAACCTGTAACCCTCGTATTTAACAAGCCACGTACAAATTTAAGTTCAACTTATTATCATAGAATTACAACAATTACAACATAAATACATCATACAAAAGTATGTTTTTAACCATTTCTCCATATATACTTTTTTAAATATGAACATTATGGCCATACGTGAAGTTTGAAGCTTTCTGACATTATAATTTTGCGCGAAAGCTCTTCACTCTTAAAATTTACATACATATATAACTGTGTTTTAAAAGCATAGTGTTTTGCCAAGACTCATAGACAAATGATGTGAGTCAATGTTCGTATTAGTCATTATACCTATGTGAATTTAATGCTTATTACTTCTGAACTGTTTATTTTCTATGGATTTGTCTGGAAAATGGGTAATATTTTATATAAAAATAAATGTTAAAAAATTCCTTACGAGTTTACAAGGGGAAGAAAGGGTAAATTTGTATGGAAAAAACCTTAATAATTTTATTATTTCAACACATGTTTTGAGTATGGTGACCTAAGTTGTAAAAAGCTAAAGAGAGAGTATGATTTTGTATGTAAAAAAATCGTCTTATAATGTAAAAAGATTTTTACAAGATCGTATTTAATGGGATTTCGATGTAAGTGTAACCCACTTCTGAATTGTTAGACTAATTTTCGTTAATTACCAGACTCTGCCATATCTGGCAACATGGCAATAAAAGGATTTTATTAGTGGATTTATGATTATAAAAATTAAGAACACTTGCCAGTCAAATAATCGATAGATTTTTCTACCAAATCCGAATTTAATATATATTACACTGAAATTAAATCAATCATATATAATATAGAGATAATAACTATGATGTTATTATCTCTACATTTTATATTGTCTTATAAAGTGATATAAATCATGTCAGAAAAAGCGTAGAACGGCCACTACGTGTAATGCCTACTATACAAGAGTTAAATAATTATACTTTTAAAAGCTTCATTTTCTTACACATATATCAATTCTCACTATATACTAAAACCAAATGGAATCGAAATTTATACAGCATGTACAATTTTCGAAACATTTACTTGCTCCAAAGTATTTCGGTTGGGTTTTCATCTGTCAATGCTGTCATACTTCTTAAAACATTCCCTCAGTATGTATAGGGCCATAGGTTAACTTTCCACTGTAATAGAGAAATCACTTGTTAGAGACGGCGTGGCAATGTGATTGATATGTATGTGATTATATATAATGATGAGTTCAGATCTCATGTCTATTTATGACTTCTTTTTTCTTGATGTGTTTAAAAAAAATTTGAGGTAAAAAGTCCTTATATAACTTTTTTAAAAGGAAAATACGTTTTTAACTTATTTAATTTTAAATTTAATTCAAATTATTAAAAAATATTATTTATTTTTAAATAATAAGCGTATTAACTATTATATTTTGGAGCTAACGTTAATTTTATTAAAATGTCTGATATATTCAGTTTAAATTTTAATAAAAGATAATATCTTGATTTATTTAACATTTTTATACTCCCTGTATATACATATTATGCATAATGCATACAGTGATGCCATTATGCAGTTTAGGAATGACTAACATTGTTTATTGTATTTCAAAATACCTTATATACATATATTTTCCGGTTTAGAAGATAAAACCCGTATTTTGTATGAGTATTGTATAATTTTGAGTAGGTACTTCAAATATGCACATATCAGGGTAGGCAGAGGAAACCTAGTGTTAAGATACTCCGTTTCACGACAATTCATTCTCCCCGAGCGGGAATCGAACTCACGAACCGTCGCGTTCACAAGCTGATGCTGTACCTCTATGTCACGACTGTCCTCTCATTTAAAATATCTCTTTAAAATATCTCTTCTTTTTATTCTTTTTTCTTGTCTTTAGAAGGAAATCCGATAATATATATATTTTCAGCTTCAGTCTCTATCCTGCACATAACAGGACAGGACAGGACAGAGGATATAGGGGGTTAAGTAGTCTCTCTAGTTAGTAATCTTATAGTAAATTTATTACATAGGTATATATATATATATATATATGTGTGTGTGTGTGTGTGTGTGTGTGTGTGTGTGTGTGTGTGTGTGTGTGTGTGTGTGTGTGTGTGTGTATGTTTGATATAATTTTTTTTGGTAACAATAACAGATTAGAATCTGTTAAATTAATAATAATCTATTAATATAATAAAGCAGGAAAAACTTTATTAAGTACAAAGGAGTGTTTGTACTCGTTTGTACTTAATAAAAATTTTGTTATTGTATAGCTTTTAGATGGAACCGCAACTCCTGATGAAGAACCACCAGCTACCACCACCACTAGCTGAATGATGAATGAACTCCTTAGAAACTAAGCCTATAAAGTATGTGTAAATAGAGCTTTAGAAAAAGTTCCTTAACACGATAAGCATTTTCTAATTAAAAAAAATCACATACTAGCTTATTGTACACTTCATACATTTTTATATTTGTCATCTTATCTTTAGAGACTCTATAGAAGAAGAAGACGAAAGAAGTTGAAGGCACCAAGTAGTATATAGATAAATAAGGTTAAAGATTATATATATATATATATATATATATATATATATATATATATATATATATATATATATATATATATATATATATAAAATAAATATTTAACATAAAATTATGTCAAAATACAGCATATTATAGTCGTGATTATTACAAAGCGTTTCACACTAAACTTTATTTTTTTTTATACTAAATAATTGCTTCATTTTTGTATAAAGAAGATAACATTTTTTTGAAATAGAAATTAAGAATATTTATAAAAACCTGTCATTTATGTGTCTGTCCCGTTCTTACCTAGAAAATAAAATAAAAAAAACACATTAATTTTGAATTAAACCTAACACATGTCGAATAATACAAAAAAATATATATATTTATAAAGATGTAAATCCGGTATCCAAAAATTATTTTTTTTAAATAACCTTCAAAAATAATATGGATTCGAACCCAAGATCCATGCATTCAAAATCATATCCAATCCCACTGTTCTACATCAGCGTCAAACGGCATTAAGTAATGTAAAATAATTTCAAATATTACGAGTATTACACGTCACTACAAGGTTATATGATATACTAAAGTAACTATAGTATACTACAGCCGCTATAGTATAGACTGTAGATATATCGCCGCGACCCTGGCACACAATCGCGAAAACATGTATCTATCTAGTTTTTACATCTATATTTAGGTGTTTTATTAAATTGCATGCCTCAGTGTGACATTGAGGGAATTATCATGGTACATACGTTTACATGGATGCACTTGTGGAAAAACCATTTTTTTGTATAATTTTTTTTTTTAATAGATTCCGTGGAGTTTGTGTTTTTTTTTATGTAATCTGTTTAAATCAATATTGTTGTTTTCTAGTTGGTAGGCTATTCGTATTGTTGTTGGCTATTGTTGATGAATTATTATGGTACATTCATAGACATTTTTATATAGGTAGTAATAACTAATTTTTTTTTATTTTTTTAGTCAGATTAAGGAAATCAACTTAGTGGCTTACTAGTCATTGATGTCTTCTAGTTACTAGGTTACTAGGAAACGGATATTGTTGTTGACTAATTAAAGCGTTCTTTGTAAATGAGGTAATTAATATTCTGTAAATATAAATTTTCTTTATTATGGACAAATTGTAACTTAAAGTTATCAAATACTAATTAGCTCAACCGAGAGTCATAGGTTCGATTCGACGCTTAGGACATGTACTATATATTATCGCCATCAGCCAGTCTTCATACACTTTTCGATAAAGGCCTCTCCAATGACTCACCACTAAACTTGGTCTTCGGCTCTTCGCTGCAAACAGCATTTCCGTGCATGTATGTCAATTTTTGCATCAACATATTTATAGGTCAATAAATATTATTATACATTACTTCCATGTCCAGAAACTTACTTGAATATACCTTCATTAAAATCGGTCCAGCCCTTTAGGAGAATTAGGATGACAAACAAACGTACAAAATAATTGTACTGCGGATTTATTAAGTGACTAATAAAATATATATATGAATTAATTATTCTCACAAATAATATGTAGATATTTTCCAGTCTTGTGTTTAATTGTAAATTGTATTGGAAAATTTTTGTCTATGATTAAAATGAAGAAGGAAAACTAATTTGAGCCTAACACTTTACAAGTCTTAACTAAATGGTCAAGCGACTTGGTATTTTTGAAATACTGAAAGGTGTGTATTTAGAGTATATATTCGATTAATATTTGAACCAAATTTGTTTAGGATGTCCAAAATGACAAAATACAAAACTGTTATATATTCGTTTATGTGTGTATGTGTGTCATTTATCTACAATTTTAAAGAACACACACAGACAATGTAAAAATCAAACACAGAAAATGTAAATAAAAAAAAAGTCTTAATTAACTTTCGATTATCTGTCTGTCTGTCCATTAAATAACTTTGAACATTATCATACTACTTTAGATTGGCTTAGTGACTTAGATCGCTTGATCGATGTCCTCGGATTTAGTCCAATTTAATACGCATGTATTACCTTTAATTTAATTTTTTTCTTTCAAATCACTTTCTATGCAATATATATATATATATATATATATATATATATATATATATATATATATATATATATATATATATATATATATATATATATATATATATATATATATATATATATATATATATATATATATATATATATATATATATGCCAGTAGATATTTACTTACAAACCAACTCGACTCGTTTCATATTTATAAAGGTTACAAATAAATATTTGCATTGGCAATTGACTTTGTACTTTGAGTTAGAGTTTTAAACGTGTGTGTCATACAAATAATTATTTATTGCTATTAGGAAAAACCACTAGATCTTTGTTGAAATATAGCTTCTTTATAGTAAAGCCGAACAATATATTTAGGTACAATAATATAATATAATGCCTTCCTGGTATACTTAGCTAGTATATAAAGTAATAAAGCAATACAGCCTATAGGCTATCTCGGTAAATGGACTATCCACATACATTATATTCCTTCTAAAATATATATATGTATATATATATATATATATATATATATATATATATATATATATATATATATATATATATATATATATATATATATATATATATATATATATATATATAAACAATTTTGTGCGTCAGTTTATCATGACCTCGGCGGGAATTTAGCTGAATAGCCTCGCCTATTTACCTAGTTGTTGGCTTACTGAAACCTGTTATGTGAATAAATTCTGAGAACTATTCAATTTCATGTTTATACTTGTGTGTAAGGCTAAAGACAAAGGCGTTTTGAGTTTTCGTCGTATAGATAAGGTGTAGCCGGTATAATGGTTGTAACCGCTTCAAATTTTCTACGTTATTCTTACGAAATAACTTACGGAAATGTTTAAATTTTTAAAATGTTTTTTTTTTATTTTGTGTAAAGTAGTAAATTCTGTTAATGAAAATGATATGAGATTTACAACATTTGGAACTGACATCAATAGCTTGAGGATTTTAGTTGAAACAGATATGTATCTAATTAAAAAAGCAGCTATTCGCTTTTTTACCATAGCAGAGTAGAGGTACAGTTAAGACACTCTGTTCCTCACTTTCGCCTAATTTTCGGGCTTTTTCTACCAGAGCTGGAATCTCATATCATTCTTCGACCCCACAACCGTAACGTTTAAAATCATATGCCGTCCCACTGAGCCATACCAGTACCTATATATATTTTTAACCCTAAAAGTACGAAAAATGACAAAATAATCTATATTCACATAGAAATACTCGTATATACCGTACCATAGATTTCAGTATTATTTGAGGATGGCTATTAAGTAAACAGTATGACGCACGGAATCATTGCGGTTAGTAAGGTTACCGCCCAATGATAACGGCGGCAACTCTAATTTTGTGATTGGTCAAAATATGACCGGAAATCGTATAGTATTCCGTCAAGTAGCTAGTTGTTCAGCGATAATATTTATTACTAATGGCACTTGAAAATATATGAAATATTTTGATAAATAACTACTTACTATAGGTACTTAAAGTAACATAGTTTGGCGATAGTTTTTTTTCGTAGCTTCTTCACGCTGTATCGCGCATATGGCTGAGTAGGCAGAGGGAAAGTAGTGTTAAAACACTTCGTTGCCTGCCTTCTGCTTTTTGAGACGTTGTGTGTTGAGTGGCGGAAGTCAACGTCTCGCTTTGTCTTGGTACCAGAGCGAGGAAATTGAACTCACAATATTATATAAATATTTAAAAGCTAAGGTTTAAAAGCAAAGGCTATATTTAAGGCCCTATATTTAAAAGCTAAGGCTAAGCTATCTGATCTATTTTTTTTACTTTAAGCTATATACCGCATATAGCAGGATAGACGGAAGGGACCTAGTGTTGTACACTCCGTTCTTCATTTTCAGCCCAATCGTGTGTAGAGTGGGAAAACGCGCAAACGAAAATTATTTATTCTCTCAAATGGGAATCGAACCTAAAACTATCGCGACACTATCTCCTGGCCACGTTATCGATGGCGTATTCATATTTTAAATTACAAAAATACTCTATATCATGTTCACCTATCTAGCTTTAATATATGACCTTTAGGCAGAACTTACTATATATAGGCTATATCTTTTACCACCAAATCACTACACTATGATAGTATTCAACAGTAATAAAATAATATAGTAGATATAATAATTTTCAGTGTAACTTTTAAAGACTACGATATAAAACAAACAATATTTCCAAAATTTATAAAAAAAATACACTAAAATTGATATTTTAACATCGACGATATATAATATGCTGTGGAACTATTCAAACATAGTATATACATATATACAAAGATATCTATATTTATATTAGAGCATACTCGCAAATTGACCTTGCTACGATCTAAACACCAGTCCACAGGCCTTAGGCCAGTTATGTTAGGCCAGCTTACCTTGGTCCAGTATAGATACAAAAACAAAAAGCTAAAACTTTATAAACTAAGAAATCATTTGAAACGTTCATACTATTATTGTTACGCCCATTTTATCATACCAAAAACCCACCAATGCCATGTCAAGAATCTAACAAATTACGACTTAATGTGTGCTAATCGAAATTACACCCTATTACAATGAAATAGAGTTGTAAATATATTAATCTTTGAGTGGAATAAGTTTTTGTGTATATGTGTGTTTGAATAGCAAACGTGAATGGATAGGAACGCACACATAGATAGTGAATGTCACGAAATCCAGCATGTTTCTAGGTTAGATTATGCGCGGGCGCATGTCGGTTGGCCATGATTTATAATTTTGGTTTACTGTATATATTTTGTATAGAATAAATATATTAATTTAATAATTTATTAATTTAATTATTTATTAAATTAAATGATTTTCGTTAAGTAGGGTGGTCTGTAATAATAATAGCTTTTATATTCCACTATAATTATCGTGTTTTTAGCTTATTGTGACTAGATTAATTCGAACTTCTACTCATCAAGATGTATGTATAAACAAAATTATTCCCTGTCTAAGAATATATTAAGTATATATAAAAAGCATAGGCATAATATGTTTGCAATCCTTTAGAATATCGTTAAAATGCCAATCTCGACAACTACCCAACGTTGGTCAGTTTAACTTTGCCTGACATATTCTTAAAGAGAATGGAACCCGCTACCATAGGTAGTGTTTACAATTTCTAACATTACCACAAGATGGTATTTTCCAGGACTTGTCCCATATATAGTAAAATAGTGGAGCTACTTGCGGCGACCTTGTAACGCAGATCGTCGATTCTGTTTATTTGATACGAACCTGTTATACGCTTTCGACTCGCCTCGTAACTACCACTTGTTTTACAACTAGACATTTCTATACATATATCTAATATAATTATGTTGTAGCTTGAATTATTGTAAGAGCTTATGCTAGGAATGGAGGTCAGAGATTCGATTCCTGTCTGATGTTTTGTGCATTTTTGAATTAGGATATACCTAGTGTGTGTTATTTACCAACAAAAAAATCGAACTTAAATCAACTTATCAATTAAGTAATATACAACAGATATTCAAGCAACTTTACCTAATTATATATTTTTTTTATTACTTCTTAACTTATCTCTGTATCCCGGTTATCGCAGGGTAGACAGAGGGAACTTTAGGTAAAAGGAGTGCCTTTTACCTACTTAGTAAATTTTAAGACATTCCGTTACCTACGACGGTCTGTGGGATCGATTTCCACTAGAGGAGAATGAATTATTTTAGTTTTCTTCAACTCAAACAAGCAATGCCTCGATTTGTATGTAATTTTTAGACATACTTCTTACGCTTTAACGAATGAGAGCTTCTATTAAATTCAAACCCTACAAAACATTGAGTATTACTAACAACTGAATCACAAGGCGATATTATTATATATATTGACAACATATATGCAGACATTTATTATTTATATATTTAAAAAGCACTCGTTAATTTTGCATACAATTCATTTTAATTTAAATAAATTCATCGCCCAACTTATTTTTTTTGTTTGTAAATTTTGTTAGAGGTGGTCTACGTGTTAATAAGGTATGGCGCCTAAGTTAGGACCTGCCTTGAACCTTTTGAGAGTGTCTATATATATATATATATATGACGCATAACATTAATTATAGTCAATTGAGGTGTTGAGGCTGTGATCGTAAGCGCGACGGTTGGTGGTTCAATCCCGATTCGGGGCCTTATTTCAAAGATATGCCTATATCTTATCTAGATATCTTTTAATAATATTGACAAGTTAGGCTTCATTTATATTATTTATTATTGCAATTTACCAAATTAAGAACTTAAATAACAAAATTCCATTCCTATACAAGTAATAGCTTCTTGCTATACCTATTCCGCATATAGCAGGAAAGTTAAAGGAGATCTAGTGACAAATCACTCCGTTTCACATTTTTCGCCTAATTTTCAAGACATTGCTTGTGGAGTGGAGCTTTAAAATATTAGCAACTATATATTTCAATGCATAAGTACCATATACCTAAACAAAAAGAAGGCGAGCCGCGGCCTTGATTTTGCGCCACTCACGATGTATCAAATTATTGCGGAGAGTGGAGAGCGGTGTCTTTAACACGGAATACTCTCCGTCTTTAAGCAAAAAAAAATAATACAAAACCCAAGCATACCAGCGAAAACAAACTAGTGTGATATAAAGTACAGTACAGTAATTAATAGGTATTTTTTCAAGCCTCATCAATCAAGCTATAGCTCGTTAGACAAAATCATTCAACGCGACACATTCATTTTTGTTTAAGTACTGACATTTAGGGTTTTGATGGATGCGTTAGTTAGATTTGAGCGACCGATTTGAGATTGGAATGCTTTGTTAGTACGTAAGTTGATTGGCGGCGGGTTCGATTCCCAGTTGGGGAATTAATTATAAATAAATACCTGTATATATTATTTTTATTTATTGTAATATTCGGACAAGTTAGTTGGTTAGTTAGTAGGTTATTAGCGTCTGGGTCTGCGTAACTTGTCGAAACACACTTGTAAATCATTCTTAATATAAAACTTTCGTAATCGGCACTCGAACCCACGACCGTCGAGTCTAGTCTTTGATAATAAATGTGTTTAGGTATATAATTAATATAAAATTACACATATATATGCGTATGTATGTATGTATGTATGTATATATATATATATATATATATATATATATATATATATATATATATATATATATATATATATATATATATATATATATATATATATATATATATATATTAGTATTGCAAATATTGAGCAAGGTTTCGCAGCGCAGTGTTACTTTACAATGTTGTGTCAGATCGAGCGAATCACGTGTTAAGGTCATGCCAGTTTTAGTTTTTCTAAGGAATTATGTATAATGAGCTTTTTATTCAACACGAACTCTATTTAGGCGAGAGAACGGAGAGTTGAAGTTTGTGTTATTTCTATCAAAATCTAAAAGAAAGTAAATTAACTATTTTATTTTCTATAAATTGATTAATACCATATTCGAACCCCGACCAAAACCGATATTCCCATTCACAATACCAAAGGATGGTTAAAATGAGAAAATAATATGAATATCTCAAAAAATGATCGCTCGTCGCCGTCGAGGCAACGGCCGCGCGGCGGATACAGGTGTTTGTAATAACGTGTAGTACGCATAGCTATAAGGCCTATGATATGATCGCTCAGAACGCGTTATATCTGTACTATAGTAGGTATATGAAGCTATATAGGGCTTAAGGCACAGGCCATAGGCTCAAATCCTTACGTTTTTCCACAATAAAGCCTATAGCATTACGTTATACAGTTAGTGCCCAAATTTGAAACCATTGACGTGTTGATTGGTACTCAACTCAATTTATTTGTATAATATTAGTTTATTCTAAAAAACCTATACCTATATGTATAATACTTCCATGATCATGCTGTATAATATGTATAAAATGACCTATTAGACCACATTAGTCAATTATGATTATATTTGCATAGCTGATAACAAACTTACAATTCATTATCAATGTTGTATGGCCATTTTAGAATTCTTAAATAACATTTATCAATAAGTGCCCAGACTTGTGAGATAAGCAAAAGTGGTATTACCTATAGCTAAAGTTTCTTAGAATATTTTGTAATAAATATATTTTAGTAGGTATATATATGTATAGCTATATGGGTACAGTAATATAATAAATTTGTTTCACACATATCTAAAGAACTATTGGATCGAATAGATTTTTTTTGTATTTGCTAGTGTAATTATATATTGAGGAAAGCTATAGGCTATAGGTATTACATATATTTTTTAATTATTTATCACAAATGACATCATATTAATCTTTCCATATATTTCGGTGGACTTATCAGGGTTATCTGGAACACTAAGAATGTGTATATACATATATAGTACATATATATATATATATATATATATATATATATATATATATATATATATATATATATATATATATATATATATATATATATATATATATATATATATATATATATATATATATATATATATATATGTATGTACAGTATACATACATAGTGAAAACTATCCACACTATAAATTTAAAGAGTTAGTTTTGCTTGAACCAGCTAATCTCAAGAGCTTTAACTAGGTAGAGACAGTTATACTAGCTAGGCTACTGTCTCCGTCTCTTACACGATTCTAAAATATTACCATTAACCAATGGGTACGAAGCTGCAGGTTAACGACAGTTAGCAAAATTAACTGTTAGTTAACATTATAAAGAATATATCAGTTAGTTTTAAGAGTATATGATTATCAATTTAATTGTATATAATAAATTATGACATTTATTTACATTTGTAAATTATGACTGGGTTAATATATTCATTTTATAATCTGTATATATAAATGTTACATATAAAAACTGCTTCAATTAATTATGATTTCAGGTATTCATACTAAACGTATAACGTATGGCTTAGTGGTTACTCTTGGACGCTTTCCAAGAGGCGTGGGTTCAAATCCCGATCCATACAAAATTTTGATATAATTCCTTACCTTCGTGTTACTTTAGAAATAATAAAAATATTCGTCATATAGAACAAATGACAAAAAAATTCATTTTAAATTCGAATTCGTTCCATCGGTTATATGTGACATTTATAAAACCTATAGGTAGTTCTTACATACATATATTGTATAAAGTTCACAGCTATTAAAATAACGAAACGCGTATACTCATATATAATATTATAATTGTTATATAATTGCACGTTGTTAAACTGTCTGTCTGATGGTCGTCATTAATTATAGTGTAATTAGCTAGAGTTATTTAATTTTTACAAGTACCTACTACAAGAACCCTATGAATGATATACCTATAGCTAGTTAAAATTCCAAAGGAATATTGATAGTGAACGCGTACTCGGAGGTGGAGAGTGGAGAAGGCAGTGCTTTAATAGTAAATGGAAATTAAAAAAAAAATTAAAACATATCTGCTTTTTTCACATTTCACATTTCATATGTACCTTTATATCATATAACAGTATATATATACACATATATATATATATATATATATATATATATATATATATATATATATATATATATATATATATATATATATATATATATATATATATATATATATATATATATATACCAACTGGATATCAAACCCGCATGTACCTCGCTTACAGTCAGTTACTACCCTACCGTGTTTCAAAGGCCAATAAGGCAAAATAGCGACTAAACAGATAATAAAAAGTAATAAGCGTTATCTCCATATCTTTAATACGGCTTCAGTACTAAATCCCAGTCTCAGTCTCAGTATATAGTATGTTACAATTGACTTGTCATAATCTTTTTTGATATATGTATATATATATATATATATATATATATATATATATATATATATATATATATATATATATATATATATATATATATATATATATATATATATATATATATATATATATATATATATCTTCTTCTTCTTCTTCTTGGCATTACTCCCGGCTTTTGCCAGGGTCTGCCTTCCGACTAAGCCTACTCCACTTTGCACGGTCTTTAACATCCTCAGTGGACAATCTATTGGCTATATATATATATATATATATATATATATATATATATATATATATATATATATATATATTTGTTGTACACAGTGACTACATCCCTGACACTCAACAGGTGATTGAGTGTCAATTGAGTGCCTTAATTGCACTGGCAAAAGTGACAAGTAAATAAAAATTAAAAAAAAAAATTATATATAGATACTTACTTATATTATAATGCTGGAAAGCTTGTCTAAACGCTGTAATCCCAAGAACTACTGGTATTAATACAAACATTATTTTAGTGTTGAATAATTGAAGCTATACTTAAGTTAATCTTATTGATATATTTATCAGATCAAGGCGAAGCCGCGGGTAAAAGCAAGCTAAAAATAAGCATAAAACAGTAAAATTCAAATGAATTCTTCCTCAAAATACGGAAACATCTATCGGACTAGTCTAGACCTTGTCCTAACAAGTCGCCTTGGGTCCACATAGAATACTAGATTTGTAACTTCCTTAATCTATGAAATTTATTAACCTTAGCTTTTCTGTACAGAATCACAATTAAGTGTTTGTATAATGTAGAAATGACTGTTAGACAACAGATTGTTTAAGATAATTGTAAAAATAACAAGGAAATTTCATTGTTTTATCTGTTTTGTTGAAATTATTTAACTTGTTTTACGATTTATGTGTAATAAAAATATATATTTTATACTCGTGAGTTTATAAATTGTGTTTATACACAAGTATTACGTATCTATACTACAATTGAGATTGTAATTGTGGGGGGGTGGGGGATTTCGATTCTCAATGGGGGGGGGGACTAAATGTCTCGGCAATAGACACTAAGTTCTCTCCGTGAAGAGTGATGCTAAGATAAAATTTCTCCATACAAAAATTCTTTAAAGTCTAAAACGTTTTTATATCAGTGATTTGGTGTTGGTAAGCATTCTCTGCATAATGTAAAAATATCTACTACTACACAATTAGCTAACGACAAAAATATATTTATTTTTAAATAGTACCTCGATTGATAATTTTTTTTTTTTCAAATCGGGTTCGTATCAAAATGCCTGCAGCTTCGTCTGTGTAATCCAAAAGAAATAAGTAAGAGTTGTATATGGCTATGTTTTATAGCCTACAGCCTGTTATAATATAGCTTATAGCTTTTCATGAACTATTTTAAACAAAAAGGGTCTCCTAATTTGAACTAGTACTTCCCGAGATTATCACTATAATGAATAAATATATGTAGATCAAAAATTAAAACAAATGAAATAAAACCAACAAAGTTAATATCAAATGTTACATTTAAAAAAAATTATTCAAAATTAGTTTAACACGAACGTAGCAACAGCAAAAAAAACACATTTCTTACATATATATATATATAGGTACGTTTATAAAGGGCAGCCACTAATTAAGTGGCCAAGGTGTAGAGATTATCATCTCATCGAGATAGAGACGGGTAATATGTTTTCTGTTTTTTTTTTATATATTTTTATTTTATAGTTGTTTTTTTTTTTAGGATGTTGACAGTTTTTGAAAGTATGTAGTAGTATAATTTTCAGGACGATATTTATTTATTTTTTATAATATTTAGAAAATATTGGGTTCAAAATTGTCGACATAGATTTTTGGGTAAAACTAAAATTAAGGTAGCAGGATTCGAACTCAGGCCTTTTGCATAGTCCAAGAAGTATCCAAGAGGTGCGGATTCGAGACCTGCTTTGTTAAAATTTTTTTTTTTAAATATCAAACAGTTATTTTAAGGGGTAAATATCTTTCAAAGGAGAAGAAAAAATTATACAAAATCGATGGTATATTTTTTAAATCTAACTTATAACTTATAACTATAGGTTAGTTAGCAAATAACTTATCATATTTATTAACCTGTACCTATATTTAAAACGTTTCAACGATATCATATTAGTTTTAATTATTTAAAGAAATTATTTATAAGTAGATATACTTGCGGTACACCGCAGGTTGCAAACGCGAAGATGGCGACCGCCCAAACAGGAAGTGTACTTGTCATTTAAATTGACAAACTTAGAAAAAAGTTATATTATACTGATGTTTAATATTTTAAAAGACAATTTAAAAACATATTTTTTAATATTATTAATCTGCTATATAATAATGGCGTGTAATGGCGTGGCGTGGTGAATTTTAACGCCGTAACTTGAATTTTACAGATTTTGAATTTTATAGTTTGTTTTGTAAACCAACCCAAATACAAAACGTAGGAACATCCTATTGGACGTGGGTTCGAATCCTGGCGTGTGGATTTGTTTTTTTTTTTTAAATATTTTTTATATTATATTATAGAGAGATCTAGTAAGAAATACATTTATAAGAAGATATGACTTAAGTTCTCTCTACCGTGCTATGTGGACTAAAACGTGAAATCAAAAATCCAAAATAATTAAATTAAACATTCAAGAGTAATGTTTAAATATGTAACATACAAACATACATACATATAATATTTAACATAAAAAGTCGTCTCTATAGTGTCACCAAAAGTAAACATCGTTATGAGGAAAGTTAGATTCGAGTAGGGTTGCCCATAACAATATAAAATGAAATATATTTAATATTATTTTGATTTCAACATTACTTATGGAATGAATAATAATTTACATACACATATACAGTAATTAATGATACTAATAATATACAAAAAGAATTTTTCTAAACACTGAAATATGCACTTGTTAATCTAGATCTAGGTAGACTCCTATAAAATTATCTAGAAATAGGTAGGTAGGTATCTAGTACGATGAAATTTGACGTGACATAGGTACTGTTAGTGCTCAAGCAAATGCTGATAGTAGAGTCTCTCGTTAAATGGAATTTAGAAAACAGTATTTTTTTTTTTATTTATACCAGTAGTTCCTGATATTAGCCCGTTCAACCAAAGAGATTATTTAGTTTTATAATATTAGTATAAAAATATAGATAGAAACATGAAATATCAATTAAAATTGCAGAGCAGAGCTCGAATAAAAAAGTTTCATCGAATAAATACAAAATCGATGAAACATAACGAATAATATTATAAATTATTGCCAGCAAAAAAATGAAATGACATTGAATTATTGTTTATTTATGTAGTTTTGTTGATTTATTAATTCAGTATATAATTTTATGGTTTTTTATTATTTACAATGGCAAGTATTATGGAGATGGTACAATATGTCAGACACGCGATGCTTGTGGACTCAATCACCATTCGGGACAGCTCAAAGTCAAAGTCAAAGTCAAAGTCAATTGGATGGAAAGTAGAGAACGTGGTCTCTTTACAATAGATTCTTTCCGTTTATCGCAAAAAAGGAATAGAAACGGGTGCAATGGAAACCCTAGAACAAACCGTTTGGGCCGTTATCTAACCGTGAAAAAATGCACCCGCCCACCGCTTACGGTATTCAGAAAGAGATAGCTCTTAACTATTCCACGTGTGTAAAAGAGACAGCTATATTTTAGAGCTACGTCGTCAAGGTTTGGAGGTTTCATATTAATTGAGTCTATGAATGTCTTTGGTTGTTTGACCTTTAAGTCAATTACATTCGATATCGAATTGTTTTGAAAATAACCAAATCTACATAATTACAGTTAATCATAGTTTTGAAGTTTAATTTGTTCTTTTTAAATAATTATCATATCGTTAATTATTATAAATATGTATAGAACTAGGGCCTTTTACAAACTAAATAACCTATAATTTAATAAAAAAAAAACTAATAAAATTCTACAAGCATTATATATTGTCCAAATTAACAAGAAACGACCCTCAAAACCGAAAAGGGTGTATTTCATCAATTTCCAACGCCATCTAGCGTTAAAGAGTGCAACGTCCCATTCAACGCCATCTACCGGTGAATGGACTTAAGCGCCGAGTTCAGTAATTAGCATGCTATACTGAACACTTATAACGGTTCACTGGTTCAAATCCCGGGTCGTACAGGCGTGGTTAAGTTTATAAACGTGCTAAATGATTGCTTTTTAGCCTATTGGTTTGGATGAGCGAGGCCTTTAACGTTAATTAATCGATTATAAGGACAACGGGTTTATGGAAGAAATTTTGTTATAGTTATTTATTTGTGTTGTTTCAATATATATATATATATATATATATATATATATATATATATATATATATATATATATATATATATATATATATATATATATATATATATATATATATATATATATATATATATATGTGTTGAACCTATTTCAGATTGCGCGGCGTTGAGTTCTGCCACTCATCACGAAATGCCTAGAAAATACTATGGTACTCTGTCCTATACACCGAGGATACCTACCTACCTACAAATACTACCTACATACAATTTAAAATGGCAATATTTGCTATTATGTCAGCTTTAGGCTTTATCTGACGTTTCACAAAGCCTTGTACACTAAAACCTAATTAAAATGATAGTACAATGCGGATTAAGATAATATCTAATTTATCATTTGGCAGCCATTTTGTTTCACGTTGCTTATCTGTGCATGTACCTGCGTCATATTTATTTTATATTATTTTAGTTAAAATAAAAAATCCCATACAAATGTATGGATTTTTTAATGAGTAATATTTAAAACCGATAGAAACTTACAACATACAATTTTTCGATCCAGCTTTACCTGCTAGGTCTTATAAAAATAAGTAAGTTATTTGTAGTAACTTTAACTAGCGTTATATAAAGATATTCCAATTCCAAAAATTATTATTTAAAAATATAATATAGGCTATAGACTATACACTATATAGCTATAGTCTTCCTCCATAAATGGACTATGCATACAAAAACTAAGATTAGCGCTATCAAGCAAAGATGACGAAAAACTATAGACAAAAGCAAAATATAGTATACCACATATATATCTATAATAAATTTGTACTTATGACATATAATTTTCATATATTTAACAATATTTAATATATTCCTATACTTATCTTAGCGTAAACATACTAATGTCAGCCAGGTCATTGCTACAAGCTCTAGGCATTGAAATATATTTCGCGGTTACAGTTCGCCTTCACCTTTTCATCTGTTTGACGTTTCACGCACATAGCGGGTTAGGCGGAGAGTTAGCAGTTTTTTTTAAATTATTTTTCTACATTTAAATATATATACATATCTCTCTCTCGTCTAGTCTATATATACATTTTATTATTTTTTTCTCCATTTTAGAGACGATGGATGAATATTATCATTTTAGAGCTCGCAGCAGTGTAGTATTTGATTACAGTAAAAAAAATGTAAAATGAGAAGCTATTCCATATTAAATGTAAATAATTATTTATTTATTTTTTACCTTCACGATACTAACTTACTTATTAGTTTATACTATATATCTAATATGGACGAATAAGTAAAGAAAACCTTGGAGAAAAAATAAATATTAATAGAAGGGTCAAATCAGAGAACCTCTAGAAGGAGGAACCTAGTGTTAAGACTGTCCGTGTCCCACGTACCGCTCAATTTAGTTTTTTTTTTAATATTATATGTATAAAAAATCTATACCTCCTTTATTTTATTTTCTATTCTCTTCGTCTCTCTTTTTTATATATATATATATATATATATATATATATATATATATATATATATATATATATATATATATATATATATATATATATATATATATATATATATATATATATATATATATATATATATATATATATATATATATTTATACGAGCGTTACATATACCTATGTGGAAAGGCACGGACATGTAAAACTAACCAGAGCGTGTAGTGTCGCTAAAACGGACAAGCACATTGCCACTTTACTTTGATAATGCAGTTTAAATGACACGAACTGCAATAAAAATATATATGGATAGTTTTAATGAAACAATGGAATAAATAGAGTGTTGTTCTCTGTATTTTTGATTTATTAATAACTCTATGCGGAGAAATATGTTATATAATATATATTTTTTTGGCTACAGTGGCGTAACGTAAGAGCTAGGAAATTGAAACAAATAATTCACCCGAGTTGGAATCGAACCCACGACACGAGTCACGACAACCAGAGGCTCTATATTAGTCAATGAAATACAAACAATTTACTTCATTACAATTCTTATAAGATCATAAAATGTAATTTTTTTATGTAAACAAATGAGATTTAACCCCACAACTACTAGTGGCCAGTACTAGCTAATTTCTCTTACTGTTCCAACCATAATATTAACTTACGGGGAAAATGAATAAATTACATTATTATTACTATATAATATCTATAGTTTAGTATATAGGAGGTGCTCTATAAAAAAACAATAAAATTTAAAAAAAACCAATCTCCTCACCGTTCCACTATATACCAAACGCGCCGTCCGAGTATATTATTACTAAGATATTAATTATTAAGTACAAGTATGTATGTAAGAGTATCGATAAAGCAAATTACTTGAAAATTAGACCTTCTGGCGTGTAATTCCATCTCTCAAAGTCAGGGTCTGTTAGCGACCGTAGCCTAGTTTCTAGATGCTAAACATATAGTAAATACTAAAATGCACTAGCTAATTTTAACTTGCGGCTTCGCTCGGCTTTGAATGGAAATAGCTAAACTTTATTTATGACATATGACAGATTCTGAGTGTTTGAAGTAAATGTGACAATGTAAGCAATCAAATTTACTTGATATAATATAGCTTATAGCCTATAGGCTATAGCCTTCCTCGATTAATAGACTGTACATATATAGCTTATGAATTCGAAACAGTTGTTCCTGAGATTATGAATAGATATTTCGATATGTGTGAAGTCTTTAAAAAAATTCATTTCATAGAGAAGTAAATGAAGTAATGGTTAAATAAGTGAATTGTATCAAATTCAAATTAATTCAAATTAATTCTTTTTTATTTTTTTATTTTAGTTAATTATTAGTATAAATATAAATAATTGGAGGCAAAAATTAAAAAAAATATATATTTATTAGCTATATTTTAGTAGGCAGGTAATTGATAGCATTCGTAGAAATAAATAAGTAGGTAGATGTTAATTTATACCGAAACGTATCAACCTTGTGCCTTCCACCCGCGTGTTATCAGAGAGCGCGGCTTATCTAATCAACAGGGTTGCCATATATGCAATTATACCCGGAAAATTGTCATCCTAATATTATTATGGTGGTAGCTTCTAGTAGGACTGACTATACTGACACTTGTGTTAATTGATTCAAAAGTGCTTGTAATAGCCTATTTGAATAAAGAATATTTAGATTTTTATTTTGGTTATGTTACTTATTTTGTGTGTTTTAATAAGATTTTAGAATATTTTTTTTTAATATAGTGTATTCAGGATATATCTTCACGTTCACGCATTATTCCGTATATAGTAGGGTGGACAGAGAATCTCATGTCATATTTACATTTCTTTCTCTACATTCTGTCAGCGGAACTCAACGCCGCGCAAGTGACTAAAAAATCTTTAGTCAAACTGTAGATATATATTGTAGATAAACGAATAATAAAACATAAACAAAATGTACGCAATGGCGGTCGAATAAGCTATGACAATTATATTATAGCTATGACAAGCTATGACAATTATTTATATATATATATATATATATATATATATATATATATATATATATATATATATATATATATATATATATATATATATATATATATTTCAAAATACAGTCTATTAAAGTATAGACACCCTAGTCATGGAGTGCGCAATTTTGGTGCACAAAACTGCATACAAAACTGCACTCAACGCTTATCATCTGATAACTGGTTAGTATCTGCACTAACACTAATCTATGCTATGATAAAACTGTAATATTACTTAAATATCTATGTACTTAGATTATATTATATTTTATCTATTTATTGTAATATTCTGTTTTATGAGTATGATTTAGATTGTAGCGTTATTCATGTATTTTTGAATACACATATATATATATATATATATATATATATATATATATATATATATATATATATATATATATATATATATATATATATATATATATATATATATATATATATATATATATATATATATATATATATATATATATATATATATATATATATATATATATATATATATATATATATATATATATATATATATATATATATATATATATATATATGTATATATATATATATATATATATATAGGGTAGCGGAACTGAAGTGGTTGTGGGCAGGGCACATAGGTCGTAGAACCAATGGCCGTTGGGGCAGAAAGGTTCTGGAGTGGCGACCGCCATCAGGGAGACGTAGCGTAGGCAGGTCCCCCACGAGGTGGACAGACGATCTGGTGAAGATAGTCGGAATCCGATGGATTACGGCAGCCCAGAACGTGTCTTTATGGTGCTCAGTGGGCGAGCGAAAAGCAGAGAATAGAGTAGAGTCTTGACAAGATATTCTCTCTATAGCATGCTATATGTCGGATAAAGTGTATAGGAATCGAACCCACAATTGTCTCGGTTAAAGTCAGTCACTGCGACACAGTGGCCTCTATCGGAAAACATGTATTTATGATAACACAAACTGGAACACATGTATAATGCATGAAGAAAAGTCCAAAAAAAAGTTTGTAAATATTTTCGATATTGTAATGAAATTCAAATACCGAATTCCCGACGCATAATATCAGCATCTCATTGAAACAACGGACAGAAAAAAAAAACGAAAAAGATTGGATTCAGTACATACGAAATGAGGATAAAATGCATTGGCTTGATATAGGACGGTGTCACAATCGTGGCGGGATTGGAGATATACTAACGCTATATTAATATTTCAAAAAATTATGAGAAAAAAAATATGTGTTTGGAGAATAATGAGACAAATTGGCTTTTCGGTTCAATAATAGTTTTATTTTTAATATAGCTATAGTTCATGTAGACTGTATAACTACGCCACGACGGTCCCAAAATAAAAAAAAAAGCATTCAATGTACAGATTAACATAATATATTAGTTTATAAAGTAAATTTACTTACGACTTTTAACATATACTCGTAGGCACTTAAAGTGAATATTAAAAAAAAAAGCAATTATTTCACTAATTCCATATAAATATTTGCGTTAAAAACACTGTGGCCGGATTATAGTTTGTTTTCTTGTTAGTAAGCCTTTGGCCCACAAAAGGTTTCATGTAGGGCTTCGTCTACTCAAATGCAATTTTAAGTGCTGAATTCAATTAGTGGAGTTTTTCGAATTACAAAGTATTTAATACTATTGTATTTACGTTCAAATTGTTAGAATATTCTATTATATGAAGTGACGAGTCATTACGCTAGCGAGCAAGGTGAATAAGGCGAGTTGTCAGTCAGTCAGCCAGTAATTAAGAGTTTGTGTAGAAATGAGGAAGATGGAGAATATATATATATATATTATAGAGGTATTGTGTCTTGGATGACAAGTTCAAGTCCACTTTATATAACCAAATTGAAAATATTTTTTTATAATAAATCTAATAGTAATTATTACAAAACATTTTTCTTTTAAATATAATTGATATTTTATATATAATTGATATTTTATATATATATTTTATTAAGTAAGTGGTAAGTTAAAAAAAACATATTATAATATCAGAAGCAACGTATATTTATTATAAATTATTAATCCAATGCATTCCTTGACTATAAAGCTTCAATTATAATGCTAATTAATGATTTAATATACCTAGACCTTATGCCATTTCACACGGTATACTACAGTACAATATGGAAGCTTTCTTAGCTTAATATGTATTATATGTGTTATTCGAACTCATCAATAAAGAATCATCGATAAAGAATCGATTCAAGTTGGGTTCTTCTATAATTGGACGTACCTGTACCTATAGTGAAATTACCCCTTAGTAATATTTAAATGAAGCATATTTTATCTATTGTATTATTTTTTTTGGACATTGCACTAAGGTGGAGCTCAACGCTGTACTTTGTTTTACCTGTCTGGAGAAACAAAGATTTTCAACATCGATACTCCCCTGAAATGCCATTGGAACCACGTACTTAACACAATATAAAATATCAGATAATTTGTAAGAAAAGTGTTTTGTAATTAGACTATTAATAGATTTATTATAAAAATATTTTTAATTTGCTTATATAAAGTGGACTGATTTTAAAACAAAATGGTGTTAAATTGTATACAAATCTCAAAATATATATTAACTTGCTATAATTTCGACATAGCTTAGCGAATACAAGTAAGTGGACACGAAGCATGCGGTCGTGAACCCGACAGTGGGTAACTGGGCCAAGCTTCAGCAATTCGGTAATAAAAGACAAGTGAATCATGATGAATGTATAATACACACATACACACATACATACATACATACACACATAAATACACACATACATATATAAATATAAATATGTATGTATGTATGTATGTATGTATGTATGTATGAGTTCAGACGATTGTGCGATTGAAAGGCATTTGGTTCATTTAACAATGAGACGAACGTAAATTTTCTGTTTATTATCATCATCATCGATAATGAGGATTTTTACTTACTGACTGACTCGTTGTGGAGGTTACCTTTTTTTATTTATATTTATCTTTAATTTAAACTTTGTATAATATTTTATATTTAATGCCGTTGAAGTGATTCGTATTTAATATCCAGCGGAGTTGGAGATTTTCGAAAATAATGGAATTGTTGTTGTGTGTTTCTATATGGCCTAGCACAAAATATCTAGTAATAAAATAAATGGGCAAAGGAGAACAACATAACGACATTTTTATAGTTTAATTTAAATTTATGATTCTTCTAAGCTTAATATAAATTTATGAAGTACTAATTAAATATAAGAAACGATTATATTCTTATAATATATTTCACGTTCAATTGCGTGTTTCATGATTTGTTTTTTTTTTTTTTTGTATTTTCACTCATTTTATTTAATTTGTGGTTATAAAAAATAGAAGTACTGGCTGGAAAAAAAAACAGTGGACAATAGATGCCAAAGATTAATTAATACCATACATAAAATAAAAATTACTTTAGACGACTGTTTATATGTATGTTATAACTAGATACGTACTAAAAAGGTAAATTTAAAAAAAAAATATTGCATAGGTACATAACTTTAAATTGTATTGCTTAAACTACCGGAAATAACTTGTTAAAAACGAAATTTGTTTCATACAATTTTCAAATGCAATTTTAAACTCTGGTAAGTTTAAACTTAAGTTAGCGAAGTAACACCTAGATTGGGTGAAAAAAGTCTAGAAAAATGTCTGTGGGGGGTAAAATGAACTTTCTTAAAACTAAAAGTCGGACCTACGAAATTACTTCCTTTCGGCCAGAGCTATAAAACTCTTTGGGTGAGGTGCGGTCTCATTGTGAGCTGGTGTTTTGTTTTGTATATATTTAACTAGCTTTCCGCTCGTGGCTCTTGACATATAAATATTTGAAATTTTGGACTTCACTCTAATATAATTTGCATATGTTTTAAATATAATCTGACAATATCTGTGGAATAAAAACTTAATATTTTTTATCACTACCTTGCATTGATTTTAAATCTCTTTCAAATTAATCTCAAATACGAATATGGGGGAAAACAAAAACTATTGCAACATATTATTTAAAAGTATTAATTTTAAATTACTAGTCTACTAGTCATTAATAATCTATAAATTAATTTGAATTATAGGCTTTAATTTTATGCTTTTGTATTTGACACCATCCAACATTTATTTTCGCCCATATTTAGCAAGTTGGGAACGAAGTGTCTTAACACTAGGTCCCTTCAACCCACATGCTGCTATGTGCGCGTTACAGCTCGAAGCTATAAAATATATAGCAAGTTCGTCAAACATAACCTAATATCATGACTCTGTGTTCTCCACTTTGTGTCTATGTGGCGGATCTCAACATCGCGATTTGTCTTGCAAGAGCCAATAATAAATAATTCCACGCTAACTTAATAACAACCATAGTAATATTTTGTTAAAAACATAATATTTTATAAAAAAAGTTAATCACCTATTATTTTTCGAAACAAACATATTTATATAATATAACAAAATAAAATAATATAAAATGTACGTATAACATAGTTTCAGCATATTTATCTAATAATACATATAAATAAATAATTAATCTCCAAAACGCTACAAGTGTGTCCACGCCCGAGGGAGATAAGACGGGGGTCCGGCGGGTAATTGGGACTTTTCTTTGGACTTTAGCCTTTTGTTTTGCAAAGTGACTCTTTCTTGTCTCGACACAATCGATTGAAACTCTTTTGATTTGAAAATCTCCATTACAATGCTAATGAATTCTGGTTAATTGATATATTTTTTTATTGTTTTGCCGTCTGTACTGGCTTAGATGTAGATTAAAAATTGAATTTTATCTATAGAGAGGTGTTTTGTGTATTTTTCGGTGTATTTAAATTAATTTTTGTTAAAGATTAAGGTATATAATAGTTCTATAGATCTCGTAATCCCCTTGTATATGTATGATTGTATTTTTTTAGACATTTTTTTATAATAGGCTGACAGAACCTAATGTCTAGACACTCCGCTCTTCACCTCCTCTATTCAGGATATGCATGGAAAGAAAAATTAAAATAATTCTCTTCCTCAAGTGAGAATCGAACCCACGACTATTGTCACTGTCCCACTATACATATGCTTGTAGATAGATATATATATATGTATATATGTATATATATATATATATATATATATATATATATATATATATATATATATATATATATACATATGCTTGTAGATAGATATATATATATGTATATATGTATATTTATATGTTTCTTAATATATTTGATAACATAAACTCGTTATTTGTGAGCCAGCTGTACAAAATGCAAATCTAATTTAGTTCTATAATGAAGGGATAATGGTGGCATTTAAATGCAAAATTCGTAGGCGACGGTCCCGACCTTGCTTATACAAGTAATATCGGTTACATTGGACTTTTGCATAAGGTGTAGGTATAGTCCGTTGATGCATTTTATTGTTTATTTAATATCTAATATTAAGTTCCCCATAATGAAGTAGCGAGTTTGACTGTAATAACGGCCGGTGTAGGTTCGATTCCCACTCATGGGAAGGAATTATTATCGTTTAATCGTTCTGGTAACAAGACAAAGTGGCATGTTGAGTTGCATCACTAGGTTCTCTCTGCGTACCCCGCTATATGCGGGATACTTGTTCTATTTTCGGTATAAAACAGTCGCTGCTTACTGACGTACGTATAAGTTGTTTTAAGCTATGCAACGCTTTTTAATGCGGCTTTCACTAATAACAGAGTTGCCAGAAAAACAAATATATAAGGTTAAAACAGTATATATAAAATATTATATTTACATATATGATACGCATATAATACCTATATGGAGTTCACACGAACGAAGCCTCAAGTAAAACAATGTTTTTTTTTATATAGCTTTTTTTAGTTTTTTTTTTTAAATAATAGATCTGAATATAAACTAGTAGAGACACTCAACACAAATTTCATAATATTCCCTCAATGACATTCGATTATTATTATAAGTACTGTGGAGTACCTACTTCAATTTGGAACCCCACCCTACGCATTACTAGGCACTAGGTACCTACTGTTGTTGTTTTTTTTGAACTAGCATTATATTATTACCTCCTTTTATATTCTGATTCACGCTTTATCCCGTAAAGCACGTAATTTTCTACTCTATTTCACCTTGTTGAATCCATACTATATATATATATATATATATATATATATATATATATATATATATATATATATATTATATATATATATATATATATATATATATATATATATATATATATATATATATATATATATATATATATATATATATATATATATATATATATATATATATATATATATATATATATATATATATATATATATATATATATATATATATATATATATATATATATATATATATATATATATATATATATATATATATATATATATATATATATATATATATATATATATATATATATATATATATATATATATATATATATATATATATATATATATATATATATATATATATATATATATATATATATATATATATATATATATATATATATATATATATATATATATATATATATATATATATATATATATATATATATATATATATATAAGGTTATCATTTACTCAAGTTAACTTAAATTTTTGTTATATATATGCATATAAAATAAATCACAAATTTTTGGTTCACCCAAAAAATGCTATAATAAATCGTATACCTATATAGGTAATATAATATTGATATTATGATATCAATATATCTGTATGATATATGTAGTTTTGTATAATATCAAGATCTTATTTCATGGTACTTCCCACTTTAGCTATAAAAAAGCTAGCGCCAAGGCTACATTACATCATACGAGGAAACGCTGCACAGCAATGACTCAATATGGCGTACAAATTTAAATTTCAATTTAATGTAAATCGACTAATATGATGATATAATTTTTAAATGTTTACTTGTTTAAAGAAAGAAAAAGAAAGAAAAGTAAAGAACTAAAGTGAAAAGTAAAAAAAAAATTTATAAAAACACTATAACAATTACATATAAGCCAACCAAGGCTAATATATATATATATATATATATATATATATATATATATATATATATATATATATATATATATATATATATGTTTTTGACATATCCGATCAAAATTTACTATAGGGTTAAAAAATCCAGTCGTACTCGTGTAATCCGTCAGCGGCTAGATAGAGCACGCGCGGTGACGCCGAAACTATGGTCAGCTGCTATTTGTAACAAAACGCAAACATTCGTATGAGACTATTATACTGAGATATATTGGTGTATAAAAAATCGATTATTTTGATATATATTAAAATTTTATTTGTAACAAATGTAAAAAATCTAAGGCGTTTAAAAAAAAAGTTAAGCAGAGAGTAAGTTGATGTCAAGACACTCCGTTCTCCGTGATTCCTAATTTGTTATAATAATAGTTTAAAGTTTAATAAATAGCATTATAAGTACTTGTAAAATATCGTCTATATCAACTTTTTGCTATTGTTAACATAATTTAGGAAAATAAATGTAAATTGCTTTACAGGCTTTACATAACATTTATATTTTTTTCACATAAAATACGGATGAGCTCGTCAATATCAAGAACAAATAAGTCCTTTTTATATCTATAGTATAATATATTATGAATACGAAGCAGAACAAAAGGTTGGTTACATCCCTATCGGACAAGATCCCGAGGGAAAATATGTTTTCTATGCGGTACTGTACGGGAGAATCTACTAGTGCTGTGCTTAGGGTATTCTCGCACGTATTAGATTTTTTTGTTTTTATTTTATTTTTTTTTAAATCTCAATTAATTTCATTTTTGAAGATATATGTATCTAACTTAGTGAGAAAAGCTTCATAAATTTAAGCTTTATCAAATAAATAATTTTATATGTTATTTATTGTTACTTTATAATAAATAGTATAGAAATATTGAGCTTTAAGCTATTATAAAAGCTCCGAGCTATACCATACGCACGGACTAGCGCTGATTAGCCATTCCCTGTAACGTAACGTGACGTACAATACAAACAACTCGCATGTCCCCATATTTATTGGCAGTCCCCATAAAAGTTTCATGATTATTTAATTCTGTGAGAGATGATTTTTATTCTTTCTGAGAGGTTCGGTACTTTGTTTAAAAAAAAAAACATTGCAGCCTCTCCGATTGTGATATTATTATATTATTTCTTTGCCAACCTTTGTTCAACCCTCTCTCATTAACAGAATGTTCCGGAGGGAACGTAATAGGCTGATAGTATTTAGACAATAGAATAAGGGATCGGAATTGTCACTGTCACGAACTTTTGTATGGAAAAAAAAAAGTATATGATATCGTTATTATTTTTAAATGAACATCCAAAGAGGTATACTTGACCGGCAAATCAAGAAATGTATTTATTAATGTGATTCATATATGTATATATGTATGTTTGTGTGTATGTTGATATTGGTTTTTTCATAACCACTAGCTACCCTTCATTTGATAATGTTCGACGATTTTACTTTTATGTACTGTATATATATATATATATATATATATATATATATATATATATATATATATATATATATATATATATATATATATATATATATATATATATATATATATATATATATATATATATATATATATATATATATATATATATATATATATATATATATATATATATATATATATATATATATATATATATATATATATATATATATATATATAGATATATATATATATATATATATATATATATATATATATATATATATATATATATATATATATATATATATATATATATATATATATATATAATGTTTCTCTTATTTAATATGTATGAATAAATCCTTCAAGTAGCCCCCGATGGGGCAGAAAGGGGAATATGATGCAATTAGTTGCATATTATGTTTTTTTATTATATTGTTCTCACAGTACTTTTATACTTATATGTGTATATTGTAGAGATATATGGTTCGTTGATAGAATTTGTATAAAACTATGGATATGATTTAATTGTTACCAAAAGATAAAGTCCATCTCAATTAGGGAATATTGATATACTGATTTCACATATATTATGTTATAAACAAAATATAATGAAAATATATATATATATATATATATATATATATATATATATATATATATATATATATATATATATATATATATATATATATATAAATATTATGTTTGTGGTGTGGGTTCGATTCCCTTTCGGAGACTTTCATCGTGACGATGACGTCACTTCAACTCACAGTGTCCCAAATACGGGTAGCAAGTGAATGAGTGTCTTGACATGAGGCTTCTACCCACTCTGCGAGATAAAGCGTGAAACGTAAAGAGGGGCTCTCCCTCCCTGCCTGCCCTATATCATTATATTTTCAAGGTTGCATATATATATATATATATATATATATATATATATATATATATATATATATATATATATATATATATATATACATATATATATATATATATATATATATATATATATATATATATATATATATATATATATATATATATATATATATTTGGTTTGTTTTTGTTATTTTACTTTTAATATTCAATGCGCAATAAAAATTATTCAGTTCAGGAGCCATTAAAAAATATTATCAACATATCAATTATTTATGGCCATTTTCTCTATTATTTTTGGATAAATAAGCAAATGAATGGAACTAATTACGTAAGAAATAAAAAAAAAAATTAATTATGTGTAGTATCAAAAAGACAACAACTGCTAACTACAAAGAATAGGGTGATCCATGAATAGATTTACTATAGAGTCTAGATGGTAAAACCATGCCAGGTACACAATGTAAATTAATATCAAAATTCAAAGCTTTTGAAATTTCTATAGAGGCAAAAGCTCTAAAATATAAGCTTTATAGTCATTCAGGCAAAAACAAAAAAAAAAATGTAAGAAAGACATTCGATTGTGTGCACTTACGCACACATACACATTCAGCTAAATACGTTATCAATGATAGGACACCCTTGCAGTTTTCGCCTAGGTTTGTAACGAGTCTAGGCAATAGGGTGCCTAGATAAAGTAACGGCAGGACAAAAATATACAGCGTTGTATGTACTGTATATTTTTGCCCTACCTATATTAATTTATGATATTTTTAAGCAGTATGAAATATTTATCCGTGTTCATCATCGGTTCTATGGCCCCTTTTTACTATTTTTGTTTTACCGTTCTGCTTGGATATCCAGGTAGTATTATGTTACTAAATTTGAAATTTTACTAAAAGCAGTGGAGAAAGTGTGGAGAAATTGGTAACCACAAGAATATAGCACTGGGAACATTGCTGGCTAACTCAAATATTATGCGAAGTAATTAAAATCATCCAGCTTTTTCATTAATATATATATATATTTATATATATATATATATATATATATATATATATATATATATATATATATATATATATATATATATATATATATATATATATATATATATATATATATATATATATATATATATATATATTTATATATATATATATATATATATATATATATATATATATATATATATATATATATATATATATATATATATATATATATATATATATATATATATATATATATATATATATATATATATATATATTTATATATAAATAAAAAATAAAAAATGTGCAGTTGCTGTTTCAATATTCATTATTAAATACAGTTATGATCAGTTATGGTAATAATTAATTTGTAAAATAAATATATATAATTTATTTATTAAATTATTTATTTTTTATATTTTTTTTATTAAAAACGATAATTATATGAAAAAAAAAGATAATAATTCAATAATAATTTCCTATACACTGACCAAATAACTTTGCTCATTCCTAAGGAATATTGTCAAAGACAAAAAGGTCACTTGATTTTTTTTTGCTGTCCATATTAAAACCGAACCCTCTCTACCAACGATTTGTTTTAGAGGTCATCGCCCTCATTCCGTCCCCCTCCCACGTGACGTTACGCGTATCCTCTGTCCCTCTCGCACACTGGGGAAACGCCTACGGAAAGTAGAGGCTTTTGATTTTTTTTGAAATAACCGGAAGTTAAGTTTTCGGAGACATATTGTTTTTTTCAAAAAAGTCCGGAAATATGAATAATTTTTTTTCATATAATCAATATTATAATTGACAAAAATGCTCTATTTATAATTTAATAAATATATATAACGTGCACGGCGTTGAGTTCCGCCGCTCAGAAGGTCTCAGTTTGGAAAGTAGAGAACGGAGAATCTCACCACTAGACTCTCTCTGTCTACCCTGCTATATGAGGAATAGAGCGTGAAAAAAATATAACGACGCTTTCTTTGAAGTTCACCCTTCTTGGTAAGTTAGAGAGTAAAGTTTATATGAATGTCAAGTGTTTATAATTAATTTTAAAAATGTTTATGTTCACATAATTTAATGGTGACGTCATAATTAAAATTTAATTAAAACTACTGTTTTAATTTTAAAATAAAAATATTATAATAAATCATAAATTTCCATATTAATAATATGAAATATTACGTTTTATTATAATACATTCGTAGAAGCATTTATTTCTCGGAGTTCTTCTCGAACTTAATAAACGTTGCAAGTTATAAATTTTAACCTCATCGTATCGTTATTCTAAACAAGCGATATAATGCCTAAGCTCAGGTACACAGTAAATTAAATATAAAAACGTAAAATCGTTGAGTTTTTTTTTTATAATTATATCGATGAATATAAAAAAAAATTTAATATATTTTTTGATAATATTAAATAATTACTTGTCGTTGTTAATATTCTTATTATATAATTGATGATATCGACAAAATATTATTACGTATATATACTTTGGACTTAAGAAAATAATCTTACTTCTACAATTACACAACAAAACACAAAAATAAAATAATTGAAATAAAAGACCGTTGAAACTTAACACATACAGACTAAAAATAAAAAAAATAAACTATATTCTAAAAGATTGACGTAGGTCAGTGACCCAGCCGTCATTCATTCCAATTTCAAACTTGGAATTCCGCGCGAAGAAGCCACGCACACACGCACACAGATTGAACACTAATTTGTATTTGTATTTGTATTTATGTGGGGCACGCACACACTCGCTTTTATATGGGTCGGTGGACACACACAAAGAAGGGTCTTAAAGCCTTTTATAAGGTCTTCAGTTAGTTATTTTTTTATAATAATAATATTTTTGTAGTCAATCATATTGTCTACTTAAAGTCCAAAGAGATAGAAGAATATTAACTTGAATTATGTAAAAATAGCATGTAATTTATTAAATTCAAGTTAGACTTTAGACTAAATAAAAGTAAATAAATTGCTTATTTTATGTATAAGATAAAAATATCAAAATAAAAATATTCTGTTCAAAATAGATCATTACAAAATTTATCTTAGAGTAATAAAAATGCGAACATTTTAGTAGGTAGGTCAAAATATGTTATATAGAACGCATATGCTTTGCTTATTAATAAATATATATATATATATATATATATATATATATATATATATATATATATATATATATATATATATATATATATATATATATATATATATATATATATATATATAAGAAAAAATAAACAATCTATACGACCTCATGTCTTTGAGCCTGATTTATGGATCCTTTTTATACAACAAAGGAAACGAGTTCTAAAAAATTAGACGCTGTAATACAAACTAATGTGGCTCCTATCGAATTACAATAAAGATTTTATTCCTTCAACTTTTACATCTGAGCACCCTTTCGAGAATTAAAATAAAAAAAAAAAACATTAGTCCCGCCTTTTTTAGGGTCTCTAAATATATAATCTGTTTTAGATATGGGAAATCAAGCACGCCTCTTGACATTTACTAAACATAAACGTCATATTTATAAATAAACAACATGGCAGTTGTAATTTGTAAATTTTTGGTAAAAATTATACATATTTGCATTCTTAAATGGTAAAATGAATATGAACACTCCCTATTAATAGTTACATCTGTAATATACTTCATACTTCGGTTTCAGAGCAAATAAAAATATACAGCTGTAATAAATGCAAGATATATATATATATATAATATTTTACATTTTGTGCATGATTTCGTTTGTAGAGAAAACCTGGTACAAGACTCGGTTTTTACCTTCTATCATTATTGAAAGTAAATAGTATCTTATTTTATGGAACCTCAACAGATAAGCCAAAATATTTTTGAAGCATTACGTCACAGTACCTATGATGACGTATACGTGTTATATTACATTTTATATTTTGAAATGTAAATTTTTCAATTGTAATGCTATCAAGAGATAAGTCCATTAAAATATTAAATTTAAATATAGACAAAAAATATTTAATTAAATTAAATAACCTAAAAACGATAGCGCCTTTAAAAGTTTAGAATTTAAAAAGCGAGAGCGCAAAACGAATCGAACGTCTCAATGCACGCACACGTGCGCAAGCACGCACACGCACGCGCCGCGTACAGTGTACACGTAGCACAAGGTGCGTCAGCGTGGGGTAGGTTCGGGACGGAATTGGGGTGGCGCCGAATGTTAGGCTAGGTCCGGAACGATACTGGGGGAACATAGAGTTGGCCGGCTCTCTTTTGTCTCAACATTTTTTTTTTGTTTACGCATTTCATTGAGAGACTTTTTTAGCAGTTGCATTAACCGTGATTATGTCAATCCTTTCGTGTTCGTTATATAAATAGGTACGGTATAGGGCCTTTGTATTTGTATAAGTCGACCACAATGCTAATCTTGACATTCGCTCCATGACTCATAATGGTTTTGTAATGTCAATAACATTGTACAAAGCGGACACTTTTATTTGGTCTTATGCGAAAGCGAGTCGATGTTATTAAAGTTCGTAAACTCCAATATACATATATGTACTCATGCCTATTTCTAATTGCTACGTAGTCGAGACCGCAGACTTCCAACTGTTACGATCTCAATTTAGCAATCACGAAGTTTACTTGGTCGGTCAACTTAAATAGGCCAAGTCAACTATATTAGAGAAATCCGATTCACCTAATAGTAATTTGTTTGCATGTGCAAAACTTATAGCGATAAAACTACTAACTAAGACCGTATGACTTCAGATATCGGAAAGTAGAAGAAAGAAAACACACCAATTAAAAAGAAACTTCGAGTTACGAGCATAACTATTAAAAGCTTCCGATCATAAAATTTACGGAGCAACTGAGATGTTTACAAGTATTATTACTCAAACTACGCTTTGTCGGACGTTTCCATTTTTAGTTCGTATTCAGATGTTGCTCTCTTTACATTTATACAAGTAGCGGTACTGTATAAAAAGTAGCCATTACTAGCTCGAACTGGTGTAAGCAGAACAAGGTTAGACCTTTAGGCGTTAGATGGCATTGGCTCTTGATTGATTTTCAAATCTGTCATTGATCTCGATAGTTTAGTTTAAACATGTAATGGAAGTGCAATTCTCATGTAATGGAAGTAGTATCAATTAATTGAAACAAAAATATCGATAATTTCAAAACTTTCAATAATGTATTACAAAATCAATTCCATACGTGTATATAACAAAGAAATAAAAAACGACATTCAATCTAAATAAACGGTATACACGTAAGTCCGGTTCATAAAACTGACATCATATCCCTATTCCCACAGCTATGCGATCGAGTGAACGATCTTTTGGTCGAAGACTAAATAAAATAAAAAAAAAAACAAAAACAAAAAAAAAACGCATCGGCCAATGTACGACGAGAGCAGTACGCGGTGCGCTCGCAAAAAACTCGGGGTTAACGACCTCACCGCGTGTCCTTCGAGCTCACGCGTGTGTGTGTAAGTGCGTGCACACACACAAGCACAGTGCTGTATATAACGTGGTAGTGTGCGTGGGATGCCTTCGAGTGCGTTAACTTGCACGCAAAAAACCTCTAATGTTACGCATTTTTACCATTTATTCTATTTCTTGACATCAAATATACATACATGATATTATATATATGAAAAAAATATATATTCTCTACATACATATATATTATTATACTACATACATACATATATATTATTTATTTATTACACTCTCTTTTGTCTTTGTTTTTGCAATTTACTTCTCCTAAATAGATAGATCCTAGCAGTAAGCTACTTTGTTCTTCACTTTTACTAATTTATATTTGACATTGCCAGTTATTATACTGAGTGTTAAATGACGGACCCTAGTGTCTTACAAACAATAATACGAAGGAAATCGTCCCGCGAATTGAATTTGAAGGCAAAACCCAAGCAAGCTAATCACAATGCAACTTCGTTACAATGGAGTTAATTTGAATTATAATATTATATACCTTATATCCCCTTATCTCTTTTGATAGATAGCTACGCAAAAACTAGCTATTTTTTTTTATTTTAACCACGCCATCTATAATGACACGGCCATGTGGCATCCCATTACATTTTTAATTTAACAGAGGAAGTTATAAAAATGTACACGTTGATATGATACCGACGGCGGATTTTTTTTCCGTGTCTTGTCTATTAATGAGACTTTTTTATGATTCACGCTTAATCCCGCATATAGCGGGGTAGGCTGAGGAACTATAGTGTCAAGACACTCCGGTCCCCGCTTTCCACGGGTAGTGTATTTTGATTAGTAAATGGAAATTATGAATTCATTCGACTAGGGATCGAATCCACAATCTCCGCGTTTACAGTCAAATGTATTTACAAATTTGATGAGAAAAAAAATATATATTTTTAAATTTTAAAAACGCCTTAATTTATTATTAAAAAAAATTGAATATTATATTTAATATATTTTTGCGTTGGTAATTTTTTAATTGTCAACTTAAGTGACATTGAAACGTTTTTTTTTTTTAATTTATCCTTAAAATTTAATTAAATTATGGATAATTTTATTAAAAACAATGGTTTTGGAGGTCAGTCAGTCATTTTGTTTTTTTAATCTGCAACATACAAACATACATACTGGTTCCCCACTCCCTACGTCACAAGCTAGTGTTGTTAAATTAACAATGCTGGTATAAATAGAAAAGGAGTATAGTACTGTAGTATTTTCATTCATAGTTTAGCTGTGACGTACATACATACCTACATATATGTATGTGTATATGTAGTATTTTAACAATAGTCTATTACGGTAGTGTATTGTTTTTGCCTTATGTATCACACAATCTATTAAAAAATATTATCACAACTATGAATAAGATATTGGGATTCTTTTTTGCAGTATTTTTTTTTAAGGCAAGGTCAGGACAAAAACGCAACACCTTCTACAAATGACAGTTAGCTTGACAGAGAGAACGTCAAGTGTTAAGACACTCCGTTTTTAATTTCGTTCAGTTATGAAATATTTCGTGTTTTAAATCGATGCCACGATTTGTCCAGATTTGAAAAGACCGGATACAAATCATATAACCATAGCAGTACCTATTTATATAATAATTCATGATTATTTACAAAGGTTCTAAAAATGCTTATTTTAATCACAATTATCAACTGTTTGTTACCAGTGTGATAGTTCTATCACATTTACGTGACACTGTATGTACTAACTGAGGCGTCAATTGATAAAAAAAATCGCTCAAGTGCGAATCAGACTCGCGCACCAAGGGTTCTAGGGGTAGAAGGTATAAATTGACTTAAAGCTAATATTTTTCTCTACTCTAACATATTGTAAACGTAAAATATATAATAATAACAGGATTTACATATTATTCTCCAAAAAGTTCTACTAATATTCCTTCTCAATTTTTAAAAAAAGGAGAAAAAATATATATTAAAAATGAAGCAGAATTGTTTAATTTCACGCGTCAATTAGGATAAAGGCGTTTCAACATTGGTATCAAATAAAGGTGTGTAACACATAACACATGGGCGCGGGTGAGCTATGTAGTCACAGGTCGCGATAACGGTACGAAAACGTCATTTTTATATAAACCCACCCATGTACCTATAGATTGGGTATATTAGAAGTTAAAACAAATAGCTTCACGCTGTAACCCGCATATTGCGGGTTAGATGGAGGGATCCTAGTGTTCAGTAGTCACCGTTTCCCGTCTTCCGACCAATTTTTGAGACAGCGTGTTGAGGCTAAACTAAATCTTTGCTAAGTATTATTTAATGTTTTTTGCATATTATTTTTTTTTATTTTGTAGTATTTAATAATGATAGTAGGTTTAAAGTATTAAAAATTTTTGTGAACAGGAATGAAGAAGTAAGTAAGTAAATTTGCAGTACATTGCATGATTAAAAGTTATTAAAAAAATACAAACATGTTCCTATATTATACATAAATGACATAGAGAACGGAGTGTCTTAGTCACTTAGTCACTTGTAATCAAATCTCGATGCCTATTGGTTGCCTAAACCAATTTTTAAATATATTAAATGTATGACATATTATGTACACTATATAAGTATAGATGATTAATATACATGTTAATGCGTGACAAATGTAGCAAAGCGAAAGGGATGAGTGAATAGAGTGTTTTAACACTAGGTTCCCTCTGTCTATCCTGCTACAGCGGGACAGAGGACAGAGGACAGAGGACATGCGGGAAAGAGCGTGAAGCCATTTATTTTAATCCCAACCTACGTACTTATAAGTTAGCTATATTGAAATTGAAAACAGGAAAAACGTTGTTCACGTGTTATTTAACTTCAATCATTATACAAATGACCATTGTGTTTGTTATATTATTATTTAAAATTATGAAATTGTGTTATTGTTTTGGTTGTTTTTTGTTTTATATTTGTTTTTGTTTGAGCTGACAAACAATTTTATTGTTTTTTTAATAATAAAACAAATACGCGGCCTTCCATTTTTAACTAATACTACCACTTTAAGTAGCCATTGATCGATATTTTTTTCTTTATGTGTATGTTTTTTTTTTCTATTTATATCTCTGTGGTCCATAAAAAAGTTTATTATTATTATTATTATTTAATATATTCTTACACCTTCACGCATACAATGTCCATTGCTTGTTCATTTTATTTACTTACTCGTATAGTATAAACGAGATATATAGAATACTTAAAAAAAATGAATTGGGGACGTTGAGAATATCTTTTCAAGGTTTATTCTATTTTACACAAGTAAAGTGGAGCGGCGGGTTCGATGCCCACGCGTGGGAATGATTGCAATTATGTGAACGGTGTATTGAGACACAAGAGTTAATGCCAACAAAAATGCTATTTGCTATATATGCGGGATACACACAAAGTAAAATTGAAAAAAAAGTACTAAATTAAAAAAAAAAATGTAGGTCGTATAATATATTTTTGTGCGCGTTTGACAGGAAAATGAATCATGTGCCTGAAATGCGGTGTGATAAGAGAATCATTTAATGTTTTATTTTTATGCTTTAAATGTATGTGGACTATATATATATATATATATATATATATATATATATATATATATATATATATATATATATATATATATATATATATATATATATATAGGACTATATATATATATGTGTGGACTATATATATATATATAGCCATACAATTTGAATATAATAAGTAACATTTGTTTATAACGAGAGAATATGTACCAAATTAATATACCTAATATATGTAGATAATAAAAACCTAAAAAAACAGCTAACAAACTCAATTAAAAGGTCTCTGACACTAATGCAAAACAAAGGAGAGAAAGATAGAGATAAAATTAGCTCACTCGTCTCTTTGCAATAAAAAAAAGTAAATAAAATGACAGATTGTAGATACATTATTAAACATGGCGTCATATAGGTACTCTGTCTACTGATAATTTTGACTTCCCCGTTCAACTTGTATGTGGGCACAGACTATATATGATTGGTTCAGCCATGAAGCAATTTGTAGTTAATCTATGACACAGACTTGTGTGTAGCAATAGTTCAAATTATATTTTATTTTTTAGTTTCAATCTCGTATATAGCAGGATAGGAGAAATTAGTGTTAAACACTCTGATCTCTTCTTTCCACAAAATATTTGTGCCTTTCATTGCATTTGTGCTTTAATTTCTTACCAAAGCTAGGAATTTAAAATAAATCATTCCCACGATGGAGAATTGAACCCAGAACTGTCACTTAATCATTGAATGTTGCAAATTAAATTAAATGTAGAGACGAGCTACCAGTTTTTCATTTTATGTTACAGTAATGTATTTATGAGCATAAGATAAAATTATTGTAGCACACATATAAAGTCAGATATATGCATTTATTGAAACTGGTGGCTAAACATTTATATTTATTTTTATTTATCTATATATTTACAATATTATAGAAAAAAAAAACATTCAATTAAATTTTTTATATTTATCATATTTTGGTACTTGGAGATGTATTAAGCAAAAATTAATTAAAGTAACGCCATCTAGTGACATTTGCCAAATCTTTATTGAAAAATTCTTTTAAAGGTTAAATTATTAAAATAAATTTATACGTAGAGTTATAAAATTATGTTTTAAATATGTTTTTTTATATTTTTTTATATTTTGATATTTATAATGATAAATTGGTCCTGTAATTAATCATAAAGATATGGTTTAAGGTAAGTAAGGTCATAGTATTTATTCCATTATAAGCAAGAAACATATTTTAGAAAATGTCTACAAGTCAGTTTAAGTGTAACGAGATTTGTAGCTGTGCCTTTTAGATCAATGACGTTTTCTTGGACGGTATCTAAGAGACGCAGGTTCAAATCTGACTACGGTTAAAATTGCATACGTTTTCTAAAATAATAGTAACATTATAAACAGTTATAATAGAGAGCGTTTAAAAATTTCCGTAACTTGATTATCCACAAAAAATCCAACCCAAAAAAAGCTAATAATAAGGTTCTATAATACTATATAATTTTCCATAGGTATATAATATATTATATTTTTTATGCAATCACTTTCACAATAAAGTAGCATTTCTAATTAATAAAATAAAAACATATTATAATACAAGCTCTACAATAAAAATTTCAAAGAGAAACGATAATTTTATATCTCGTGTAACCTACCCACTGAGAAGAAGGTGTAAAGTGATTTCGATTCACTCTCGCTACTACTGGCATGCTGCCAACGAAATGGCTTATGAAGTGTCAGTCTGATTATTAATAATTCACTACTCATATTACTATTAATTTAATTATATCTGTATTTTGTAATATATATATATATATATATATATATATATATATATATATATATATATATATATATATATATATATATATACATAGATAAACATTGATATTATACTTTCATATTTAAATGATCTGGTAATGCTAAGTTTGTCTTATTCCATGTTCCGTTATATTATTATATATACACAACTGGCAAAAGCAAAAGATTTTTTAATATTAAACTTCTTAAACTATATGATAAAATAAGAGTGTAGGCGGAGAGCATCTAGTGTTGAAACACTTCGTACTCCGCTATCCGCTTAAATTCCAGATAGTGTTTGTTGTGTGGCGTAACTAAACTGGAAATAAAAATAATATTCACCTAAAATTCCAGTGGGAATCGAATCCGCAACTATCCACTGCACCAAGATGGTCTAATACCATTAGCTAGTAATGTTAAAAGAAACAGATACTGTTCAGAATCTGTCATGGATACCTAAGTGTATTTTTAAGGATTTACGCTAGTGAATTGACTATGAGTGTCACAGTTGGAGCCAAGCCAACTACAAACCATTAACGATTGTTTATGTTTTATTGATTTGTAAATGCGATAGGCATACGTAACAACATATTAACATACAAACGTACATATATATTATATTATATCATATCAGGCATAATATTATTTATCTATTGAGCCATGTACCTACGTATTATTAAAAAAAAAACAAACTCAAGCAAAATAAATTGGTATTTGTCATGAAAAACGTTCTCTACATCTAATTATAGAGTCAAGTGTTAACATAATATATTATAAATTGCATCGAAAAACGCTCATTAATTAATTGCATAATAATAATACCAAAAACCCATTGTCCATACAAAAGGAAAATCCTCTATAATAATAGACCTAATTGGTTCTATACGTGGCTGAAAAAATATTTTCCTAGCCATACCATGATGGCGGTTCTTTTGTTCAGCGTAAAAAAAAAACACAAAACAAAACCAAAATAGAAAACAGAGAATGCGGGGTAAAAATAACAAAGCGCGTACACAAAAAAAAAAGCCCAGAGTCTGTGGCCGAAAAAATCGTAAAAACTCAACGTGTCCAAATAAATCATCAAATGAAAAAAAAAAGGTCATTGTGTACATCAAGTCAGTGGAATTGACAGGCCCCGCCCGCGCACGCTATTGGAGGGACGCTTCGAAATTTTGTACAAAAACCCCAACCTAGTTCCGCCTTCTAAAATGTTTTTAACGAACCAAAATGGCCGACCGCTCTATTTGTTTATACTCTATACCCTCATTGTTTCATCGGGAATTAAATAACTGTCGAAATTCGTTCAAATTACTTTTTAATATATCGAAGTTTTATTACATTCGCCATAATAGATGTGATATTGAATGAGTGAATGGATGAATGGGCTAGTCATTTGTAGAGTCGATTATTAAGTTTTGTACTTTTTAATTGCAATATTAATATGACTCTAGGGTTTTTCTTTGTCATACTTTTTTTATTTAAATAATATTATGCCTGAGATGTATGCTTTTTATCGTAATAGAGTATTTGTAAAGTATGAATGAAAGTGTTGTAATAACTTATTTTAATATAAAATAATAAAAATAAATTTTAATAATGACTTTATTAAATTCTTAAACGCATATTTGATAAATATATATATATATATATATATATATATATATATATATATATATATATATATATATATATATATATATATATATATATATATATATATATATATATATATATATATATATGCATATGTAAATTTTAATTGCATTTAAAAACATATAAAAAGTTATATAAATAAGTTTAATCAACTATAAAAAAAATTGTTAAAATATTTTTATAGATATGCCAGTATAATTTCTAGAAATGTAAGAAAATCCTATTGTAACAAACAGTCATTCGTTTATCGATTTTTTTAAATATCCATATGAATAAGAAATACTACTTAATAAACATATATTAAAAAATATTTTATTTAAATAAATAAAGCTCTATTTTGTTCTTATATATTTTGCTGTAAAGAACGACATTTTCCATTGTTCAATTTTAATTATCCAACAGAAATAATAATATCAAACTTAATACTATTAAAAATATCTGTATCAGAATTCTGTAATAGTTTTTAAAGTTCACCACATCTTAGCACACTCCCGAGGGACCTTTGACCGTCTCTATGTAGAGCTGACGTACTAAGATTGGACATGATATTAAACCAAAAATGTTGGATATATATAAAATGACAAAAAAATAATTATTTAAAAAAAAGCAATTTATATAATAAATATGAAATAATTGACGAATAATAAATGTAGAATATTGTGTTAGAAAATGAAATTATCTCCGCCTATATAAATATATATATAGGGAGAGATGATTGAAGCCACGATAAATTGAATCAATTAATAAATATATATTTTATAGTTACATAAATTATCATATGCCTAACAATAAGCTTTTTTTATAAAAAAAAGGAATTGAAAAAATATATTTTTAAATAAATATAAAGTAATAACAAAAAAAGTTTATTATATTTAACGTGTCCAAGTATTCGCGGATCATCGCAACGTCTTTGGTTTGGGTCGTCGATTCGTCCACTCTATCGATCGTCTCACACCGACCTAGCTTTGTCTTTTAAAAACCGTCAGTTTCATAATACTGTGGATTCTCAAGATTGAGCTTAGAACTAAGCGATCAATTTTGAAACAAAATTTGTAACCAGATAATTAAATTTATATGCAATATATGTATATGTCAAAGGTTTTTTTAAATATGACAAAAACCTTCTAAATAAATTTTTAAATTTTATTTATGTTATATATACACACATATATTCCATTGATCGATCTCAAAAGTAATAACAATACATACATTATATACAAAAAGCTTAAATGTAAATGATTAATCTTATCTTAAAATATATTTAAAAAAAAACACGATTACTAAAACAAGAACTGTCAAGTAAGATCGTATTTAAAACAACGTTTAACGTGACGCATCTTATCCCTATACTCTATAATATAGAGTTATTGAGATCGGTCGTCGCCCCAGACGGCTAGCTGGATGGCGATAAATGTGAAACACAAATTTTTCTCAATAACAATATTTCTTGATTGGTTCTTTATAAGTCTCGTTTAAATTATATTATTTACATAAGATAGTGTATATAGCTGTAAGAATATATTGTCATATTAAAAATATTTCTATTAAAAATTATATATGTACCTACATCGCATTTTGTTAGTAATAGTTTTACAATACTATAACGAGGACAATTTGATATTAGTCAAGTAGTATGAGATTATTAGGGACCATCCTGTATACATGTTCTCGTCATAATTATATAAACTTTAGTAGCTTGATACTATTCTCTCTCTAATAAATTTTATCCAATAAAGAATGTTTAGAACATAAATATTATTTGTATTATATACACATGTATACTTTTATTCAAAATTTTCTAATATATGAATTTCGATTTCAAGCGGAAAGGTGAGACTATCTGCAAATATTACAGTATGCGCGAAGTTTCCGCAAGTTGCAAGTTGTGAAAAGTAAGAAAACCCAAGTTACCAATTTTGGTTTCGCCGCCCTATAGTTATTAAAGATAAACTTTGCGGATAGACTAGCACGACAACTTTTTAATATCGTATTTTTTTAAAAATTATTAAGATATACAAAAATGTAGAGAAAGATGAATCTGCTGTTTAAATTGATACAGTATATATATATGATATATGATATGTATATGTTTATAATATAATATAATAATAAACAATAAATAAAAATAATAAAATACTATCAATACATTAACTAAAAGAATAAAAATTTGACCTATAAGTTAAATTAATTAAACAGATTAAAAATGCAAACATTAAACTGCTATTTTTATCTGTAATATTTTTTATCTATTCCTCAAACGTCATTTTATAGTCCATTCACTTACATTGTTTCAGTTCAACGGTCTTACTTCGTGTTAATGACTTATTATTTTGAAAACAACTGTTAATATAGTATATAAGAAGTATTTTATTAATTTCGTAATTATTAATGTTATATATACATATATACATAAATATATATATATATATATATATATATATATATATATATATATATATATATATATATATATATATATATATATATATATATATATATATATATATATATATATAGATAAAAGTTCATAAAACTCATTCGTCTCATAAAACTAAAAAAAGAGCTCTACATTTTTTTATCTTCACGCCCGCTAGCCTGCATCTGCACCTGTTGTTTGTGCAAGGTAAACAGATGACAGTCAATTCTGCAATTTCATATAATCGTGAAGAAATTATTAGAGACTAAAGATAGAGAGAGAGAGATATTTCGTCACAACCAGGAAATGAATATTTTTTTGTTCTTGTAATAAGTTGCCTACTTTTCGTTTTCAGATACAAACAAAATTACTTAAAAATATATTTTATCTATATTAAAAATCTAAAACGAAGATTCTCTCCACTACATATATAATATAACATAATATAAGAACGAGAAAAAAAGTTGACGATTCAAAAAGAAACGCCAAAGCTGTCAAACAGCTAGCGCTGACGTAGAACCTGCCCTGCCTCAACCGCCGGTCGTTAACCCACTGTGTTATTTCGTTTTTTACCCGCATACGAACTAAATGCAAGTACTTGTATGTATATGTATGTATGTATGTTTGTATGTATAATACGTAATATAAAGAAGTGCGTGTAATGTAGAGTTGGTAAGCCAATGTCGTGAAGCGATATACAAAATTTGGTAGTGATTCTGAATAAAATTCCATAAGTTTCTGTTTAAAATATAGTATTAAAAAAAAGAGAGAAATTTTTCTTTATATTAATAAACATGTATATATGTGTGTTACTTTGTGAATTGGGTTTTCCTTGTTATTAATAAATGTTATCTTATATAACTCTACATTTGTTTGGGAAATTATCTATGAAATATTATTTTCTTTCTACACAAAATTTTTTTATATTAAATATTTATTTTTATATTTAATATTAATAGTTTAGTTTTATAGTATTCTGTTTAACAACTTCAGTAACTGCAGTGCAAATCATAACAAAGCATCTTAGCACTTGTCTCTCTCAGTCTATTCTGCTATATGCGGGATGAAGCGTGAAAAATCACTACAAAACATAAAAAATAATTAAAAAAATATCCAAAAAACATATCTCGAGATAGCAAACACGATTACATTTCAGTGGATATCCAGCACAGAATATATAAAGCATAACTTTCTGACGTCGAAACCAGTCCAGCTCGTAACAGGATTCTCAGTAGCCTTCGGTATTCGAGTTAGGATCACAGTTTATATAAAAAAAAACACTGACTTATTTATTACCTTTTTAATTTCGGCTTATGTAGTAGCTTTGTAGCTTTTCTCACGATTAGAAGCTTTTTTTGTGCGCTTTTGTGGGATGTAACTTTAAATACATGGATTTGGTGCGCGTTTTTGTTTTTTATTTCTAGTTTTATAATGTAACCGGTTTTCTTATGGTTTTTTTTATTGTTTATACCATTGTGGCGTAATAGATGTTTTGGACGAAGCGAGTCTGACTGTTCATTGGTATAATATTATAATTGCAATGCAGGTGTTTCTCCGGCCTTTGGAATACATAAACATATATTTATCTACTCTCTGAAATGCGTAAAAGTAGTTTACATCTATTTAAACAATAAACTTTTATTATATTTTATATTTTTTTTATTAAATCTATAATATAACTTAAGCCACTGATTCTAGGATATAATAATAATATAAACGCTTATCTATTAATATATATATTTTAAACCCTCTTTAGAATCAATAAATGATCATGTGACATTCAGTGTAATTATAAATAAATGACATATTAACAATCAAAAATAGTATGAAAGTAGATATATACATATATATAATATATGTATATGTTTATTAAAATAAAAAAATATTGTATGAGATACAAAATTATTCAAAGCTAACTTCGTTTGACGTAACCAAAGGATATGTTGACTTGATATATTATTATATTAATTGTTAATTCAAGCTTTCAATATTATAGATTCGATTCACTTTCAGGTAAGTCTCGAAAATTGAGTGGAATGTGGTAAATGGAGTGATGATGAATGAGAAAGAAAGAAAGGAAGTGTTGTTTTTTTTTATCTCTAAAGTTATCCAAAACGATTAACAAATCTCAATCTCTTGTATTTTTTCCATTCCACTAGACATTGGCGAAATAAACTGTGCTTAACTGGCACGAGCTTATAAGCTATTAAATAAAAAAAAAATGTATAAAGTAAAGTAAATTTGTATAACGTTATATATATATATATATATATATATATATATATATATATATATATATATATATATATATATATATATATATATATATATATATATATAGCTGTTATGTATTTACACAAAATCTCTCTACCTACCATAGTACCAAGACTCTCCGCTTTACGCTCTCCGCCAAAATTCGAAACTATACGTGCTGAGTGGTGGAACTCAAAACCTTACTTAAATAATTAACTGTCCGTGAATCGAACCTCTTACTATAATAACACATACACACTAAACACACCAATATAAAACACACACACAGTAATACCAAAATAATATTTAAAAAAAATAAAATATCCACAAAAATTCTATTCAAAACTGAGCATAGACACAACAAGATGGTGGCAACAATTTGCACCCGACGACAAGACGAGCCAGTGTCTCCTTTTTTATTTTACTTTTCAACCGGATGAGTTACATCACTTTTTGCAAGCCATAATTTATTTTGCTATTAATCGATACTCGATGGCCATTTTGATTTTAATCTGCGCTCGAAATTGTTTAATGGTTAAGAAATGTTTCGAGCTAGTTGGCTATTTTATATAAGATATGAAGATATTGTATATGACTTCTGTACTCTATAGTGGGAATAGTATAAATATCCAACAAATATATAAATATATTGGCAATGTAGACGAAGAAAAAAATGTATATAGATTTTTCAATGAAACTCTAATCTAGTGTAATAAAAGCTCTAATCTCTCTAAAATAATGATATAGCTAGATCCTTCTGGCGCAGAGGAACGCCTGACTGTAAACGGGACGGTCGTCGGATCTATCCCCACTCAAGGGAGCGAATTATTTAAATTTCCCCACTCTAGTAGCGGAGCGCGGCATTGAGTTTCACCTCTTGTCACACAATGTGGCAAAAAATTGGGCAAAATGTGGGAAACGTAGTGTCTTAACACTAACTTCCCTCTCTACCCTGCTATACAGCGGGATACTGCGGGATACAGCGTGAAGCTAAATAAAAAAAAACAATATTACAATCATTAAGTAATATAATTTCCAATAGTCAGTGTAGGAAATAACGTTAACTTTTACGTTTCATATTAAAAATTTGTTTGTAAACGATTCACTCGAGAGGTGTTGAAAATAAAATAATAATAATATTATAGAAACAATGAAACGCGGTAGTAAGCATTTAAAAAAAAAACAAAATCTTTTAAGAATGTTTTGAATTCTTGTCAGTTATGAGTAAGATGAATGTTGAAATTCTAAGATGAATTTAAATTTTACCAACTTGAAGTGTGAAATTATTTTGTGACTACTTTATATGATAGACTAAATTACATTCATTATTATTAGACTAAACGATGTGGACTAAAAGATTTATCTTTTCTAAATTTTACGTTGTTTTTATCTGAGATCTATCAAAATAAAAGAGAACGATAGGCAAAGCTTTAACTATTATAATAAAGTAGTACAAAAAAAAATTGTGCGGCGTAGAGTTTGGTCACTCAATTTTGAATTCAAGTGGGCAGCGTAGAACGGAGTGTCTTAACACTAGTTTCTAATAGGCTAGATTTTGCTAAGCTATTAATAAATTTATATAATACCAGTAAAAGAAGGCCTACAATGTATGTATGTAGAAACAAAATGAATATTATCTCCAGCATTATGTAAGCGAGTTCCCTTTCCCTTAGCGATTTGAGATTTGAATACATGACCTAAATACCATCTTCGATGGTATACTCGTATACGTACATATGGGTTCATTGATATACTATGTCTGGTACAAAACATATAAGATATCAAATATTTATTATAGCCTATATATACATATAATAATAATATAATGCGTCTATACAAATATTATACAAATATTATTAACAATGCAAAAAAGATTTATTTGCCCAATCTTAATTAATGATCTTATTACCTAAATATCTAAAATGTAACAAAATGGTAAAAAAAAATCGGTTGTAAAAAAATGAAATGGGGTCATTCGATTTCGGGCTGAGCGAAAGTGTCAAGTTTTTTATTTCGCTTACTTTCGTCTGGAGGCCGCGGTCACTGGGAACTTATTGTTGGCTTAGGCCGCACTTACGGTGGACGGCTTTAGGGTCTTTTTTTAATTTAAAATTTAAATATATATATATATATATATATATATATATATATATATATATATATATATATATATATATATATATATATATATATATATATATATATATATATATATATATATATATATATATATATATATATATATATATATATATATATATATGGGTGTTAATGGATGTTACAATAAATAAGATTTAATTAAAGAACGGAGTGATTTTTCACTAATTTCTCTCCGTCTATTGGCATATTATATTTAAATAAAATATATAAAGTGTGTAGTATCAAATGTGTAAATATATATGTAGAATATAAGTTATTATTGTATTGTATAGTATTTTGTGGTTATTCATTATTATTTTATAAAACAAACTTGCTTCAATATAATAAAAGTAGGTACGGTACATACTTCCAAGCTAAAATTAAATCATGAATCGATTTTTCTTTATAAGCTCCATACTTATGTACAATAATAAAAAAATTGAAAAAGAACTAATGAAGTTGTACATTATTCCCGTCATCTAAAATTAGCTAATTTGTATACAAGTGGCATTATTCTATATACAGTAGTATTTTGTTTTTTTTTTTTTTATATATAAAAAAGAATGTCAGAGACACAAGTCGTTGGGCACACAGCCTAATGGGATGTTAGCAAGCAGATGTTTTCGCAAATTGAGTTATGACTCACTCTTCACTCATACCCCGTCCTTTTTCCACAAATTATTTTGATTTTATTATATATATTAAATGTATTTATCAATTATGTATGACCTAAATTGAAATAATTAGCAAATTTCGTTTGGACTAATTTAAATGTTTGTTTTGTTTAATAAATGGTGAGTTAGTCAAATATTTCTATAATTATCTATCTAATGTATATCTAACTTCTCCTCATTCTCAACTCTCCGCTCATATTTGTTGCTTCAATAATACTTATTTTGAATATAATGCTTCAGATTTGGATTTGAGCTCTTATTTATCCCATTATATTATTTTTTTATATAAAATATGAAACAAATGGTAAATATGTACCAAGATACTCCACAAAGATTATTGAAAGAATACAGCTTTTTCTAATATAGCTTCTATAGGTTTAAAACCAATCGATGCTCAATTGTTTTCAGTTTATATTATATTTACGAAGAGGCTTTTATATCATCCCATTACGAGAATCTTGACGTTGCCATGACAACTAAGGTTGTTTTTTTTTTTTCATTTTATGAGATTTTTTACTGTTGTTGTTCTCATGCTAATTATTTTAAAAGTTAATATTTTTACTTTAGCTGTATTTTTTTTATAGATATTAGTTTTAGCTACACGTTTTATCTATACTGAATAATAGAGTAGACAGTACATAGTGATAAGACTCTCCATGTCCTTGTTTTGCCAAAATTTGAGATATTGAGTATTGAACGGCGGAACTTTACGAGCTAAAATTTAATCATTTTTCCGAGTGGAAATCGAATTCGCAACTATCAGACACTGAACCACTGCGCCACGACTCACCTATATATATAGACAATATAAATATTACATAGAGAATATAAAACGGCAGTTACATAATAGTTCTTAATATGTAATGTATGGGGTAAATAGCCCAAAGCTGCATTTTATATTATATACGTTCTTAAAATACCTTTTATATTAAATGGTGTAAACTATAGTGGATTTTTTAATGAAATTTATAGTATATAATTTATGTATTATATCAAATAACAGAAAAACATCACATTTCTGATATTTTATTAATTGTACATATTTTCTGTAGAGATTATTTTTTAGTACATATACATATATATATATATATATATATATATATATATATATATATATATATATATATATATATATATATATATATATATATATATATATATATATATATATATATATTATATACATATATATATACTTTGCATATACATATATATATATACTTTGCTATCTAATATTACAGATCCATTTTCTCGAACAGGTGGTGAACTAGAAACTGGGAGTTAACGTGAAGGTGTTATAACAACATCACAATAACTCAGTGGTGTATCACCGTGGCTTAAGGTTCTATTTTAACCTTCACTTTACTTTACATCCCGCATATAGCAGGGCTGGTAGAGAGACAATGATAACAGACACTCCGTTCTCCGCTTTCCGCCTACAATGGCAGTTGACGGATTGATTTTTTCATTTAAAACTATTAGGGAAAGAAACGTGTATCTACTATAGAACATTGCCTCATCTCTTAGTAATTGTTGTAGTATAAATTTTATGACTGTTATAATATACTTTATTAGTTGTAAGTTATTATTGCGTAGGAAATATTAACATATATATATATATATATATATATATATATATATATATATATATATATATATATATATATATATATATATATATATATATATATATATATATATATATATATATATATATATATATATATATATATATATATATATATATATTTATATATATATTGAAAAGATTGTCTGGTAAAATGATTTAATCACAGGGAATACTCCAATATAATATGATTTTAATGCTATAGATAGTCAATTTCTAGAAGACGGTTATAGGCTAGAGATCATATTAAACATATCACATAACCCAGAGCTCTTGCTGTCAGAATCAAACCATACAATTGGTAAATTTTAATTTACATTTGACAAGGAGGCGAAACTGAAGGTCAAAGCTAGTGTTGTATTCATTTGTGATTTTTCCTTCCTAAACCACGACTTACTTCACCTGTATCAATAGACAAACACATATTAAATTAATAAATATTGTTCTTTCATATATTAGTATAGTGTAGGTTTCTAAAGTGGGACATATAAAACCGGATAAAGCAAGTATAGAAACGTACGAAACATTTGATTGCACACAGACCGGAATGGCGTCGTAACATTGACCGTTCCTTCTCAGGTTCGACTTGACCTTTCACTATTTTATCTGTGGTTACAATAATAATCTTATACATACTTAGCTATATATTCTGTGGTATTTGTAACAGATTATTAATTGTATATCAATTAATAATTTATTTCCAGTCACTTCTTTTTCGATTCGATTTCGATTATCACTAAATATTTTAATTTGACTTTTCGCAATCTACACTGTAGACTGTCTAACAAAGCTATTATGCGCGTAAATCGTTAAAAAAAACAGCTTTCAACTCATAGCACGCATTACGCGTCACGTAATGTATGAAATATGGAGGCTTACTTAATTCAATTTCAATTTGAAGTCAAAACATTTGTAAAATTATGTTTCCACAACCGAAATTACTTAAAGCGTTAAGCTTGCTTTGTCTCGTTTAAATCTAAAAGTGTTATTATAATGAAGTATTTATCTTAAATTATATTAAAAGAGTAATGACACAAGATCTGCACTTGACATTTCCAAGCTTCCTCAACATTCAAGATTTTTGTACAACTATAATTATATGTCATAATGTATTATAGAGAGTGAAAATAAGGTGAAAAGTCAAACTTATAAATATATATCGGTAATATTAATATTGGTTTAAGCGATATTCCGGAAGTCATGTTTGTATTCGACATTTGTACTCCGATATATATATATATATATATATATATATATATATATATATATATATATATATATATATATATATATATATATATATATATATATATATATATATATATATATATATATATATATATATATATATATATATATATATATATATATATATATATATATATATATATATATATATATATATATATATATATATATATATATATTTTTTAATTTTCAATGTGGTGAGATAAAGCGCGGCGTTGTGCTACGCAATAGGTATATACAATGTCTAGAGTAGGTAGAGGGATAGTGTCCGGAGTGTATTGACACTAGACACTGACACTGCACGACAGATGTGTGAAGAAGTTATAAAAAGCATTTATTACATGTCATATTCATATGTAATAAGTGAAAAAGAGGTGAAGTGTCAAAAATATAAATATACAACTATATTGTTGCCAAATTTTAATAATAATAACGCTTTATATTTTATGTAAATATTTATTTGGGTGTTTCAACATTGCAGCGACCTTTCAGTAATATTTTTACATTTATTATTATTGCCAGTTGGCTTTTTGTTTTTAGTTGTTTTAATGGATTTGATTTTTCCTTATAATATTATAAGAAATAACCTTAGTCTATCTACTGATGTATTTTTTGCCATTTTGTGGTTAATAACAATTATTAATTTAAATAATATCTTAGTTATTAGTGACAGAGCTTCACACAAAAAGAAATTGATATAATATAATAATTTTAAACTTTATTTAAATTATTAAAATGTCATAACGTATTTATAACGTCGCTCGTCTAAGCAAGATGGCCGCCGTAGTAACATTGACAGTTGTGTAAGTTCGCCTTGGCCGAGCGCGCGCGCAAGGACTCGCGCCAATGAGGGCGCGAACTTGGAATTGAATTTTAAATGCTATGTTCATATTAATTTTTTGAAAATGATCATTATTCATACAGCCACATGTTTTTTTTTCATATGAAATATACTTTATGTACTTTTTTATATAAATAAAATCTATTTCGTATATAAAATTATTTAAATTATTTAATTGTATTATATTTTAATTATACAATATTAAATTCGATTAATATTTAATTATTTTTAAAGCGTACAATTCCATCATGTAAAATTTTATATTATATTTTGGCGATACACAATTTACGAAGCTAAATTTAACTTTGAAATTGCAAGTGTTATTTTATCAAATTCTCTGAATGCATTCATGACCCGCTTTCATTTATTTATATATTTCAAGGACAACCAACAACGCAGGATAAATCAACAGTTGTTATCATTTTTGTTCGGAAATTGTGGTAACAAGGTTTTTCTTCTAAATATAATTTAAAATGTAATGTGAAATTTAAAAATCAATTTACTTTTAGTTTCATATAAATGTATATTTATTTATTTCACATATAACGCGGTACTTAATTGCTTTTTTATATAAATATATGGCCAGAATAATATAAGTAATCGTCTACTAAGAAATTCGGAGCGCCAAAAAGTTTCCGTCGGCCGATTTTTAGCCTACGACCCGCGTAGCCTCGTAGCGATATTAAGAAACTTGTATTTAAACTTAATAAAACTAAATAATATATTTATTCTAGCACGTATCTTATAAAAAAAGTACTGGAATAATTAATATTAAACTCATTACAAGTAAATTAAAGCAATTTAAAATGAAGAGGAGAAAAAAATCGTAATTATTGTTTTTTAAATGGTCCGCGACTAAAAGAAGTTTATAATAGTTTTTGTTAGAACAACAAACGCAAAAAATATGATATTTAAATGTGTATTAGAAATCTAGAATGGCATTTTCACTATGCCGTCATTGGCCTTCGGTCAAAATATAGGTTGCAATTTATTAACGCACACACGCGCTCAAACGCACACGGCCATGTAGTCATAGAAAAAAGAGCGGGACAGATAAACAGTAATGAGTGGAGGGGATACCGAGGGGGTGGAGGGGGGCAGGGGGTAACACAAAAAATGTGCGTGAACCCTACACACACTCCACGTAACCCAAGATTAAGACGAGGACTAACGAGATTCCTTTGTTTTGCCAAATTTTCAATTGTTTCTCGAGTACTTACATGCGTCAGAGGTGGCCTGTTCCTCCTCGGTCCAGTTTGACACTTCGGTGGTAATTTTTGATGGTAATAAAATAATAATTTGGATTAAAAAAAAAAAACAACAACAATAACAACAAAAAAGTTCCTCACGAACTGGTCACCTGGTCATCAACACTGGCCTGTCACACTGTCACTAGACAAACACATCACGTTCGCCAAAAACACAAAATACGTATTAAAATATCTTAAGATTAGTTCGGGCCCTACGTTACCATTTGATATGTGTGCATCGCAGCGCAATATTACAACAACAATATTAGAAAAAATCCCAAAAATATTATTTATTATATTAAAACTTTAAGTGCACTACGCGATATCAATATATATTTTTTTATCTTTACAAAATATAGTTCTTTATAGTACAATAATAATTATTTTTGTTGATTTGAGGGTTGTATTTGGAGGTTTTTTTCGGTTTTCGCGTGTCGTGGTCGTGAATGGGAGCGGAAATACGACTCTCTACTGATTGTGCATAGACGGCACTGCACCGACGGCGCACACTGTACTAGCGTGCGTACTTAGCCATTACCTTGTATTTACTGCGACTCGGTGACGAGATGTGCGATCTTGGTACTTGATGCACCGACCTTTGTGCTAGATTTTTCGGCATTTTTCGTTAAAATTTTTGACAATTGGTTTCGGTGGTACGATAAGTGGTAGTAAATTTTATTATTGTATAAAAATTAGATACTTTTTGGTATTTATAGAAAATAATGCAATTTTCATAAACTAAGGCCTTAAATTATGTAAACAATAATTATAGACCAATGAGCCACGTATTTCCTTCAATATTCAGCACACTTGACACTTGTGCAACCATTAAAAACATTGTTCTCAAAGTACACAATAATGTTTGCGTTATCAGATACATAAATAGAACTTCGTTGCACAGTTCGAGACGGTTCGATCGCGGTACACGGCACACATGCGCAGAATGCACCGTCGTTTATGCAACCGTTGCTAGTGTGAGTGCTCGCTTGTATTCGAACCTCGATCATTTCAATAGCACCCGGCTATCATATCTCTTGTACGCACGAAAACACATTTAAATTTAGCCGCGTATCCACGAAACTAGTGAAATTGCGTGAAATTTCGAAAAAATTGGAAACTTTAAAATAGAAAGATTTGCGTCTGTGTGCAAAGTGCCTGTGTTTGTGTGCACGTTTTTTATCGTTTTTTTCTCAGAGTGTGGGTGCGTTCGATTGTATAGACGCTTTCTGTGTGTATGAGCGTCTGTACATCAACCCAGTGGTGTGGGTAGTTCTTATAAGAAATGGTTCCGTGAAAAATTTTGTGGGAATCCGTATAGATGGCGCTGGGACTGATGCAAATAGTACCATCAAAAATTATTTTTGGACAACGCTAAGCTGAAACGTGCTCTATTTTCACCAAGTTAGAGATTAAAATAATACAATAATTATATTTTAAAAATTTCGAGTATAGCATGACTGTTCTCATTTTCCAATCGTGATGGGAAGCCATTTTATTTCGTGACGCGTAGAAGATTATTAAAGATAATTGTTAGTTTGTTAATGGCACTTAATAACAACAATTGTGTGTGATCTAAGCTGAGTTGCTATATCTAATTAAGCTTAGTTTATATTATTCCAACTTTACGTACACTTTATAAAGCTTTCTTAGATGAAAAAGCACTTTCTAGAGTTATTGTCTCTTATATGGGGCAATTTTGTTGTCGTTGAAACGTTGTCATTTAAAATTACTTTCAAAATTTAATTGTCATATTAGTACTTATTGTAAAATTACGTAGGCGTTGAGTTTCGACACTCGGAAAGCGGAGAGTGGAGTGTTTTGATAGCAGGGCAGGCTCTCTCCGCCCATCCCATGCCCATTTAGTATAAAAAAATTCTCGTCGTCTACTTCCATTGTAGCATCCTTTATAACTAAGCACACTGGTCTCATATAATAATGGAAACTAAATTAAATAATATTTTCATTTGATATAAATTTCGTTTATTTCGTTAAGTATAAACGGAGCTTAGTTAGTGATAAATACATATATACATATGTCACAGTCTCTAATAAAGATGTCATAGAGCGGTCATATTATGATTATATGAATGAATTAGATACTTTTAGGATATATGTTACGATAACAATTATCTATCTATCCGTCCGTCTGTCATTAACGTATTTGTGCATATGATAACAATAACTGATTATATAATATAGAAATAATGCAAAAAGAATTATTAATTATATTTGTTTTTATTTTACAAATAGTGTTTACATAGGATATAGCGACAATGCACTACACATTTTTTTTTACTTTTAATTTTTTTTCAGCTCTTCACTATATTTTGCGATAGACATAGGAAATCTAGTTTCATGACACACAGTTCTTCACTTTCCGGCCAAATTTTAAAAATTTATAGATGGTAGAACTCAACTCCGCACTCTATATCACTAAGGAAAATAATTAATTCCTTCTCCTGGGAATCGAAGCCACGCCACCCACCCACTATAGAGACGCTATTCCACCAGTCTGAACAATTTAACCGTAATAATATTTAATATGGACCGTCGTGGCGCAGAGGAATAGCCTCTGCCTGTAAACGCGACGGTTTGTGGGTTCGATTCCCACTAGGGGAGAATGAATGATTTTCGTTTTCTTCGCTCTGGTAACAAGGCAAAGCGCGACTTAGAGTTCCGCCACTCAACACCCAATGCCTCAAAAATGCGGAAAGCGGGGAACGGAGTATCTTAACACTAGGTTCCTACGGTTCCCTCTGCCTATCCTGCCATGTGCGGGATACAGCGTGAAGCTAAATTAATTTAATTTTAATTTTTAATATTTAATATTAGAATTGACCAACAGTCAATATTTCAGTGGCAAGCAGACAGGGAGGTGCTAGTCGAAGTTAATGACAGATAATGTGACGATTTTCACACATAAACTTGTTAGCTTGACAAATATTCCGCTGGCTTGTTTTTCGCAATTATTGACATCACTAGACTGTGAAGCCATGGGTTAATATATAATTTAAGTCGCCATTTAGTGTTAAGACACTCTGTTTGTCATTTAGTGATGTATTTCAATGTTGTACTTTTTTAAATTTGACAAAAGAAATTTATTTTATATTATGTTATTTCGAATTAAACTGTATGTACGTGTGCTGCATATAGGTCCTTGGTTAGAATCATTGACAGAGTATATTTTTAATTTTTTTTAACGATACGTGTTTAATTGATATATTATTATATAATGTGATGTGAATATCCGTCAATTTGTGTAATTTTAAATTTTTTATTTTTTTATTTATTCAGTACCCATAAAAAAACAGCTTTCTCCTTTTTCCTATATGGCATAGTAAAACTAGTAATAGACACTTACGTGTGTTGAGTGGCGTAGCTCATCGCCGTGAGTCTACGAGAGTTACGAATACTGAGAGAAGTTCGTTGAAATACAACCATTCCTACAAATTACAAGTACCTATCATAAATAATTGAATTTAAACAATACTTGAGCTCAAGCTCTAAAAATCGATATTGTAATAACGAAAACCGTAACAGCAATTCAATACCAATGCCACGGAGACTTCAATCTAAGAAATGCTCACAGAAAATATGTTCAAATTAATTTTTATTAGGACGCCGAACTTCAAATTACTCTTAGTCGTACCTACATTTCTCTAGAGGACAAGACACTTTAAGTTCGTAGCACTTTATTTAGCCGGTGGTTTCTAAATATATGTACTAAGCGCTACAGATATGCGCCCATATGGTTCAGTGGTGCGTACTTGTAAAGAATTTCAGGGAAAGGAGTTTCGTTTTCTATTAGAATTAAAAATAGGAGTTCTCCCACCTACAAAGTTGTCACTAAGTTTGTTCTAAAGCTAAAGATATAGAGTTAGTAGTGTTATATCACAACACACTATTTATCTTCCTACGTACACGAGTAAAGCAAAAATTATCAATTTACAAAATATATGTATATATATATATATATATATATATATATATATATATATATATATATATATATATATATATATATATATATATATATATATATATATATATATATATATATATATATATATATATATATATATGAATAAGCAGAACTCAACGCTGCTCGTAGTTAACGATAATAAAATGGAAATTATTTAAATAGTGCCATGAGTGGAAATCGAACCCGCGACCATGGTATTCGCAATCAGAATTTTCTTTCGTCTCCACCACGCCGCTATGGCCTTCAAATAGAATATTGAAAGGTATACAAATATTCTTTACACAAAATATGCTTCATTATTTTCAATTTAGGGTGTCAGTGACAAGGCGTCACGGTTCAGTGGTTACGTGGGTCGTCTGTGGGTGACGTCTTCGAGTCCCGGGATTCGTTGACACGTGAGATATGAATGCGAAAAAATGATTATTGGAAGAAAATTGTCATTTTTTTATTACATTTTGTTAAATAACAAAATAATAATAAATTATATTGTTGTATATGTTTTTAGTTGTAGTGTAGTGTAGTGTAATATACAAAAATATATAAAAAAATGTATGAAAAATATGATTTATATAGAATAATAATTTTTACTTTCATTTGTCATTACAAGTACCAAAAATTATGATTATTGAGTAAACTACCAAAAGATATATATTATATTTTAATAATATTCGCCATAATTGCAAAATTATTACAAACAATAATCGATATCCAAAATTTGTATATTGATGGGTTCCGAAAAAAGCCGTCGGAAAATTTTCATTTAGATTTATTCCTATCGTTGAATTTACATTGTGGCGCAGAGGCACAGCGTCTGCCTGTAGATACGAGGGCTTGTGGGTTCGATTCCCATGATGGGAGAATTAGTTATTGTCATTTTCTTCGCTCTGAAAACTCAACACGCAATGCCTCGAATGGTGGAAAGCGGAGAACGGAGTGTCTTAACACTAGGTTTCTTCAACCTATGGTTCCCTTTGTCTACCCTGCCATGTGCTTATATATATATATATATATATATATATATATATATATATATACACACATTGAATTTACTTTTACTCAGTACAGTTGTACTGTTTCTTCATAGTAATTTATATTATTAAAACTGTTTATTATCGTTTCTATCATTGAACAATCAATCAATACGATACAACTATAGAATAAACAAAATATTTGAACTTATATTAATAATAGCGACTTTTCGTTACTTAATTACGTCTGGGACCTCCCACTACAAGATAGGGTTAGGGGTTCAACTCCCACAATATCATATCTCAAATATACTTTGTAGTCTGCGTTTATTTTTTTTATTTTCATATTATATGTTTAATTTTAGATAATGAAGACGGAGGGAATAAGCTATATCTTCCTTACTAAATGTGTGAGATATGTATGAAATGATGAGCTAAAAAACGAAAATTACAGTTCCATAGGAGAAACATAAACGTTTAAATTATTATTTCTAGCAACACCAAGTATTGGAAATGAAAAAATGCCTATCGTGGTGTAGAAGGACAGCGTATGACTATAAACGCGGTGGTTACGAATTTGATTCCCATTTTACCGTTCTATTAAGATTAAGCGCGGCGTTAAATTCCGCCACTAATTCCGTAACGCCTCATATTTGAGCGGCAGGCGTAGAACGTAGTGTTTTATGACTAGGTTCTCCGCCTACCCTGCTACATGAGTGATATGGAGAGATAAAAACAAGGAAAGATTGCAATTTCGATAGGAATCGTGTACCGATTTACGCGTAAATAAATTTGACAAGCATTTGTTTACAGTGAAACCCTTTAAAAGGTATAGTTTTTCCCCATAGGTGTAGTGGTAGTGTCAACTGAATGAGAGAGCTTGGGATTCTATATCTTTAGCTTGGGAGCTTGGGATTCTATATATTTAACTGTTCATAAAGCCTTCTCTTTTTCTCAAATTCTGTGAAATGTATAATGATGATGAAATTATATGGGGTATATATACACTTCACTGTTGCTTTTTTCTATCATTTAAATCTGATTGACTGACAGCTGTCTGCAAACGCATAGGTTTTGAGTTCGATTCCCACTTGGTGAAATGATGTATGTTAATTTCCTCGCTCTGGTAAGTTCCTCTTACCCGTGGCGATGAGTTTCGCCATTAATTCGGACGAAATGGAGTATTCTATTCGCCTCTAAGCTATTTGTGAGATAAAATATGACGTACTTTAATAGTAAGTAGATATGTGATGGCAACTTTGTGGTAATAAAAAAAAACCTTACATAAATATCTATTTTCGCCCTAAATTTGAACTTGTTACTATAAGATTGTTTATACACAACTCGTTAATAGTATTTAAATATATTCAACTGAAAAATTCGAAATCTAATGATATCCATAGTAAATTACAATTTTTTCGCAAAAAAATCGTAAAATTTTACTACAATAATAAATATACATACATATGTATGTACATACGATATGGTATGGCATTTTTTTGGAGCTACATTTTTTACAGTAGAGGCAGAAATTGCTACCTGGTGCGTATTTTTATCGGTTTATTGTAATCTACGGAGTATCGGCCGTCAGTGGATTTTAGCCTTTTTCAGGTTAAGTGCCTTTAAAAAAATAAAAGTAAATGTGAACGCTTTTATGTTTGGTTGCAGTTGTGTAAAATATATTGTGACTTTTATTAAAATTTTGCCATTTTTTTGGAAAAAAGGTTTTTTATGGATGGATAGTATTAAGATTATGGTTTCTCAGTGACATATGTTGCTGCCAGAGAGAGAGAAACCGAGTGGCTTAAACACTACTCTCTCTGCCTACTCTCTGATATGAAGAAAAGAAGGAAAGAAGTTGTTTTTTTTGAATCGAGTAGTGTAATTGTCTTTTTTATAACATGAGTATATAGGATGAATGCTTTAAGTTAAAAAAAAAGATTTTTTTTGTATACTTTTGTATCTCTATGTTTTAAGCTTGATATTAATAGAAGTTGGCACACGCTCGTCTAGAAGATCTACCTGTTGACTTTCGATTTGAAGTCCTTCACAAATTGGACGACATAGAAAATACAGATGCTGGCAATGAGTTCCATTGTCTCGCTGCGCCAAATTCTTTACTTTACAAAATTGTTACTTATCTCCACTTTTAAACCTGATATACAGCTTTTATAGTATGATAATAAAATAATTCTATTACGTTAAAGAAAATGACATAAATATCTATGATTTGAATATTACTGCTTAAACTTAAAAGTAATATATATATATATATATATATATATATATATATATATATATATATATATATATATATATATATATATATATATATATATATATATATATATATATACTTAACAAATCTTCAAATAAAATGTGTAGCTTTTACATTAATTTATACCAGCCGAGCTTTTTTACTCTCTAGATAATGAAAATGGCCTAAGACATAAATTGCAAGGACTTATCTAATTTTATCACTAATTTTACTTAAATTCAGATAGAACATAACAATTTGTTAACTTGCAAAGTTATGTAGAGTAAGGAGTAGAATTTCTATAGGTAAGTAAATTATGGCATATATTGCAGGATGTAAGCCTGAAACCTTATACACCAATTAATTACAGGAAATCTTACGTGTACAATATATAATGTGTATGTGTATATAAGATTGTGTGTGTGTGTGTGTGTGTGTGTTTGTGTGTGTTTGTGTATGTGTGTTTATCCTTACTCAAAGCTATATAGATTTTGATTAGTTAATTGGCATTTTGATTTTTATAAATGTACCAAAAATTACGTATAATACGTAAACAATATTAATTATTTCGTTCTTTATTTACACATAATAGGATATACATTTAAAAAATGAGCAAAAAGCTTAGCAAAAGCGAAGGCTCCCGTAACAAAATTAGACCAACAAAATTAAGCGTCAAACGCGTAGACAATGAACGGGGGTGAATTAAAAATCGTTACATTTAAATTTTTTTCAAATGTAACCAAGTATAATGTATAATACAACTGTAATTCACACACAGAAGCTTATCACTTTGTGAACAAACCTCATGCGGCGCGTTTCTACGCTAAGAACTTAAATGCACTTGCAAAAAACTAGAGCAAATTCCTTTTATAGAAGCCGCCATGACACTTTTTTTGTCGCCGACCTAAGATGGCGCGTCTAAAACAAAAGAAGTATCGACCCCACCCACTCGCACGCAAAAAAGCTCCAAAAAAAAAAATAAAGATAACAAACGTATTATTCAACAGTAAACTTTTTACAACAGCACAGCACAAAATTGGTTGGTAAAAATGAAAAAAAATGGTACCCCACAACATATAATCCCGCAAGCGGGCATGCAAAGTCGTGTAACAGTGGCACAGTTACCGAGAAAGGCATCAGTCGACCACTTGTTGCTTTTGCCAACTCTCGCCTCCACGTTGGTAAACTTCGGCTATTCACCCCTACTTGGTCCAATTATCAACACTTTGCGATCCCGGGATCGGAATTTATATTCCGAAAGCTTTTTTTAACTTTAATCTAACTTAATTTCTATTTAAGCTCTATTTTTAAGCACAATCACTACGCGAAGCCTGATAATATTAACTTACGGAACTTTTAAAGGAACTGCAATGTACGTTTTTATTACAACAATCGTCCTATTTCGTATTTTTATAAGTTTTTACGCGTATTTACAAGTCTGTTTACGTACAATCGATAGAACACGTATTTCAATCAATTCTCACAGCACTTCACCGTCTTAAAACTCGCAAGACACTTGGACCGCACTTACAAGAAACGCGACATATGCGTTATTATAAAATGTATAATGACCACGATTTTGATTCTAAAATTTGTAACGGAATGTAAATTTTTTTAACTAGATTTCAGTAATGGTATATTAGTCGGAAATTTTAGAATTTAGCTTGTGATTGCGGAGCGTAGAAGTTGCATTAGTGCACGCCGGGGTTGCAACAGGTTGTTTGGCGAAGGCACGGAGCGACGCATGCGCTCTGCCCGTCCGATGCAACGCGCCACAGTGGCACTAGATATGATTGTATTAAACTTATATTCACATTTTATAATTAAAATTTTATTGGATTTAAATTATATATTCTTTGCTTAAAAATTGTTTTAATCAATTATAATAGCATTATATAATAATTTATTACAATATTTTTGAAATAAAACATTTACCGTGGAAAAGATAAAAAAAACTCTTACCAAAACTAGGTTATTAACGAGTCGTCTAATTTATTCAAATTTAATTTGTAAATTACAAAATAAATTAAAATAGAAGCAACTTTATATGTTCAATGGGGATATGAAAATTTCCAAATTTTGGATATTTCGATAATAATAATTCTAAAATTATAAAACAATCTGAATTTCAAACATACAAGCATGATTATGTTTAAGAAACGTTACTAAGAAGTTTCTTAGTAACGTTTCTTAAACAGAACAGAAGTTACTAATTATCTTGAACAAACCGAAATATTAAGACAATACATTAAAAAATCGGAGAGCCACAAAGTGACAGGACACTAAGTCATCAATAAATAAACAAAAGAAAAAAAACAACATATATTTTAAATATTACCGCCAAGAACACCATAGATCAAACGCGACTATTGTAGAACAGACCCTGCATTGCTCTTGCCCTCCATAGTCGAATGTAGAATTAGATACAGCCTTTATCTCTGAATACCCATAGTAGCTGATACTGATACTATATTAGTTCTATATTAAATGTTATAAATTAAGCTTTTTTTTAAATATTGTTTTTGTTTATAACAAATTAATTTGAACATTTTCTATGTATACGGAGAGAATTTAGTGTTAAATCACTATTCACTTTTCCAATTACTATATGTACAGTATGTACTGTTTGATAAGAAATTGCAAGAAACGGAGTGTCTCATCTAGGTAAGAAAGGAAAAGAGAATTTATAATCTAGTGTTAAGAGACGTTTTTAGCTTTCCACCCAAATTCGATGATGTTATTTTAAAATATCACAGAAATAAAGCTCTATATGAAAGAATGTAGAGCGAAGAAAAATAGGTTAAAATCTCAAATTTTATAATCTATTGTTTGTTTCACATCTATGTTATTTGGATATGACGTAAGCTATTTATACCTTGGATCAATATAGCATTACTTTATACCACTTCTTTTGAAATTGGCTAACGTATGACGTTATTGGTAGGAAATGTTTACAGGATTTTGTAAATATTAGTGATATAAATAAGTTATTGGTACAATACTATGACGGTCTCTATTTTTATATGTATTTCGTATTTAGGCTTAGGATTTATATGAAATTTTATTTTTATATGGCCTTGCTATTATTGGCGGCATAGTGGGTCAGTGGGACAGTGTTTGTCTGTAAATATACGTCTGGCAGCATTGAGTTTCGCCACATAACAGGTAATATTTTGAAAATCGAATGGGAACTGATGAACGGAGAGTCTTTAAACTGAATTCTCTCTGCGCTGATATATTCGGGATAAGGCGTGGAGCTGAATAAAAACATGTTTTCTCATATAGTATGAATACGAATGCATACGATATTGAAATTGATATTACTATATATACATTACACATAAACTCTATGAAATGACAAATGAAAATAAAATAACATCCTGTTTAAAGACGTAACTGAACACCGCGTTTTATCTAATCAAAATCTATCTATTTATAGTCCCAAATGGGACTTGAACCCGTAACCACCATTACTAGTTAGTCAGTCAATCTAGCTCTACAATATAATGACTAAATACATGGAGTAATAGACAGCCGAACTCTAAATGGCCTTTATCGAGTTATCTGTCGTCCTTTCGGACATCCGTATTGGATTAGTGCTGAGTCCTTGTAACATTTTCTACTGCTATTTTATAAATATACCTAAGTGAGTGATAAATATATTATATAAATATATCAGATATCAGTGACTGACCAAATGCAACAGTTGTGAGTTGTGTAATTTTCTTTAATATGTTAAATTCAAGCTTTATATATCATTATAGGCTTTTTTTTCTAAAACGTCTGTCTCTACATGCGATGTTTGTATGACAAAAGAATATTATA